>CM068366.1:5718530-5733530 GCA_034769755.1 Odontamblyopus lacepedii
CCAAAACTAAAACACCTTAATTAAGCTTAATAAAGAACGACCAAAGCCTTAAATCACAACGAACAAAAAGTTTATCAAGAAAGATTCACACTTTTCATAAAATAATGCAAAATACCTCGAACTGAGTTAACCCTCGAAGACCTACGACATCGTATATGAGGCCGAGGAATATGTTTTCTATAACTGTGCAGAACTTTCTAACCGTAAAAGACAGAAACTTCCTTTTCCCCTCTGAAAGTGCAGACATAGAGGTTTCTGTACATTTCTGCGGCTTTATCCTACGTCACACTCACGCTGTGTGATGACGTGAGCAAAACGAGTGTCCAACAGGAACTTTGTTTTCCCCAAACTCATGCGCTCCGTCCATTTTGATCGAGCCAAACTTTGCCAAAGAGTGAAGTGAGTCAAGATGGTCGACTCCTCTGACTGTGTGTGTTTAGAACGAGTGAAAAAGTAGCTTTAAGTGCAGTTAATTCTCACATAAATGGCAAATTACGCATCTTGGTGAGCCCTAAATTAAGCGTTTTTTATGTCCAAAAAGTAGTTTCTACATATTTGCTGTGTGTTTTGTATAAAAGTGTGAATTTTATTTTCTGTTTTTTTTTTTTTCATCTCTATTTCTGGTCCTGTAGCTTTTATCACAGCCTCATGACACAACTACAGCAGCAGATTGTGAAATAACAGGTTGTGCTGAACAAAAGGAGGTAAAACACTTCATTACAGGGTGAAAGGGGCAGTTTTAAAAGCAAAATTAAGAAAAAAATCCAGACGAGGAGAAATGTACTAAAATTGCCCTTAGGTCTTCGGGGGTTAAAAAATAATAAAATCTAAACTTTCTTATCAAACTGAACCAGAAGTAAATAAACTTGTACCTTGAGTTTGTGGGTGAAGGGGACAGAGAAGACAGCGCCCCCTGTAGGTCAGTGCGGCGTCTGCATCCTGTGAGTCCAAAGGAAAAGTCTGGTCCACAGTGGAGTTTTGAAAGTGTTTGTCCGCTGAAGGTTGGAGGTTCAAATCCTGCTCGCTCAGATCCACTGACCCACGGGTTTTAGGTGCGACTCCAGCGTCTCACAGATGATAAACGCCGCTGCTGTTGTGTCCTTAACCCCCCTCCACCCCAGTGCCTCTGTGTGTGTGTGAACGGCTGAGCGGTTCCTTCGTGTGCTCTGAAAGTGGAAAAGTGCTTCGTAAAATGACCACTTCAGTCGGCTCGGTCCCACGGGAGGAGCTTGGAGTAGAGCCGCTGCAGCCGAGGCGGATCCGGGACTGACTCCGGTTTGAGAGTCCGGGGTCGGGCTGGGTTCGTTTAAGTCGCTCCTGTGACGCTGCACACACCAGACCACAGGTTCACTCCAGGACATTTGTGAACTTCCTGCTTGGACGGACTCTCCATCGTGCCTCTGGTTTAACTTGTACCGCTAAATGATCTGGATATACTTTAAATACTTTACATACTGCTTACCGTCGCACCAGCCAAAAATGCATAATAAAGAAGCCAAAAAATGCATAATAAAGAAGAAAAACCATGTATAAGTCGCACTGGACTATAAAATCAGAGACCAAGAACTGACATTTCATCTTAAAAGGCGAGTTATAAAAGTTATAGTAATAAAAACGACCGAATAGAGAAGAATCCGTGTATCATTCGTTAATTCGTTTTTCAATATAGAACCAAAAATAAGAAAACGAAAAAAACAACTCTTATTTTCTTTATTATTTGTCTCTAAAACCAAAATGAAAAAACAGATAACGGTTTGTTTTTTTCATTTTTGATTCATATATACGATTTAGGGTCAGGGTAAATTTTTTATATATAAGTCGCACCTGAGTATAAGTTGCAGGAATCACCCAAACCCTGAAAAAATCCGGAAAATCCGGTCATCTTAAGGCAGACAACTGTAGGCTACATTACGGGTCAGATCTGTGGAGAGCTGCCGCTGTTCACAGAGAGAATTCTTGTATTTTTGAGCAACAGAAACAACCGTAATGAATAAAAGCTAAATATATGTGTTTAATGTCATAGCACCAACCATAACATCTACAGCAGTGGTTCTGAACCTGGTTGGAGGAGCTGAACTCCACTAGTTTCATCTGCACATTCACCAAACCTTCTTAACTGGAAAATAAAATGTTTTTTTCAAATTCAAACACAGGTATATATATTTTATTGGTGCACGTGACTCTATATTGCAAATATTCATCCGACCACTTTCTTTTTTTGCTCGACATAGTTCGTATGAAGGGAACATATTACGAAAGAAATTAGACGACACCATCACCACAGTCACAAGACGATTGCGCCAAAAAATTTCCTGCAGCCAATAACGGCCAAACGGGGCGTGACATCATGAGTCATATGAGCTGGATGTGAGTCTGACCCCTGAACCCCTGAGATCGACTCACCGAACCCCTGAGGCTCGATTGAACCCCGGTTAAGAACCACTGATCTAAACTTATAGTCCGAAAATACGATATTTATTATGGTTTTTGTCCCTCTTGGTCACTGGGCCACACTTCGTTCAGTCGTGTGTTTCATTCGCCTGCTTGAGTGACAAATAAAGAACCTCAACCTGAAAACTTCAGTCATTAAGAGAAAAGCTGCGGTCGGCGGTGGTCCAGACTTCCCTCTGGGGTTCCCTTCCGGTCTGACCCTGGCCTCAGACGGAGCAGCTCCAGAGTTCGGCACAAACTCCCGGCGGGAAGAACCTGGAGCTGTGCCTCCTGCAGCGCCTCAAACACAGAAGCCTGAGCCCGGGGTTAGACCTGGACCCCGGGGACCACAGGGAGGTCAGGGAGTCTCTGCGGTAACAGAAGGGCTGTGATCTCTGTGAGTGGAGTCTGCATGTTCTCCCTGCGTTTCTCCTCTCACGCTGCTGTGGCTCAGAATAAAACACATATTTCTACTTTTTTTTTTTTTTAGAAAATACTGTGATATTTTTTATTAAAAATGTTGCAGAAAAAGTTTGTACATGTGTCCAGCCAGAAATATCTCGTCTTACTTAAGGCAAAACCCGCAACAAATATATAAGACAAACTCTGGGATTTTAAATTGAAAATCCTTTTGTGGCTTCGACTGGCTCCGGCCCAATGGCAAGAAGAATAGATCTTTTTCATCTATTTTACAAATGTATCTTAAAATCTTTTTCAGTGTCATTTCTTTTTTAGAATAGGATGCAAAACGGTTAATCTATATCTCGTAATAATCATAATAATAATATTAAATTCATTATAATACTATGTACACTCATTCACTTGCTTTGAAACCCAAAGACCACAAGCCCGGCACGTCACTATACATATTGCTAGCATATGACAATTTCAAATATTCAACAAAGTTTTTTTCTTTTTTACAACTTATAATTCCCCTTCAAAACAAAAGAATTCCACTGCCTTTATATTTTAAATAATAATAATTAGTATAATAGTATATTTGCTGGTCGTGTCGTAGCCGAGGCAGTGTTGAAATGTCAGGAAATCTTTCAAAAATAAAACACAAAGCAAGATGGAGGTTTTAAAGAAGACATACTGTGCTTTTGTCTGTTTTATAGTTATAATCTGTGACAATTATGGATCATTAAGTTATAATTTGGCGATTTTCAAGTATAATATTCATCTAAAACGACTTAAAACAAAAAAGTCTGGTGATTTACGGTTCAAAGTCGCCGTAAACGTCAAGAAAATAAAGCGCCAAATGCTGTGGGTGCTTCCTGTGGAGCTGCACATCAGACTAACGAGGATTTTTTTTTATCATTTGGACCAAAATAACTGAAGCGTTGAGTCCAAACAGGGATGCAACGATACAGTTTTCCCTCGATTCGATACAGATCTCGATACAGGGGTCTGATTTTGACAAAGCGCACCCGACACGTTTTCCGACAGGACTGAAATAAAAATCCTCACCCGATCCGACCCGCTATGAACACAAAGCGACACACGAACGAAAATCAGTCCGAGCGCCAAAAAAGAGCCACAGCTTTACACTCTCCACTCGCCAATTTACTTTTCAGCTCCTCGGGACGTCGCGTATGTGGTTTGAAAACGAAAGCAGCAGAGATTTGTGGAAATGCGCGCGGGAAAAACGTGGATTTTACATTTAATCATCCTGTAAAAACAACGCCATTTTTGCATTTCACAAAAACACGTGTTTGACGAGGCGAGCACGACAACCGACGACAGAAAAATGTCACAGATATCACTTTTTGATAATAAATTGCATTTTTGTCTAAATATTTTGGTCTTTTTTTTGAGGAATAATTAACTGCGGTTAATCGTGATGAATCAAAATCATCTAAAGTCTGATTAATCTGATTTGAAAAATGAATGGTTTGCCCGCACGATTATAAACACAAGACACAGGGAGAGACGCTCCGTTGGGGACGGTCAGGGTCGTGATTGTGGCACAACTGCTGGAATAAATCAGACTCTGTGACTTAAGACAACTTCTCAGTTTTGATCTTTATACTTTAGAAATTCAACCACAATGCCGCGATAACAGTGTACACGTGTATCGAACGGACACGTGGATATTACACTGAATATTATACTGAATATCGTCACATCCCTAAATCCTACGCGTAGCAACATTTAAGAAAATAAAACTGGAGAATGAAGCACGTACGTCACACAGAAAAACAGGAGTAAATCTGAACGACGACGTCTTAAATCAGGAGAATAAACATAAGAAAACTCCAAACACGACTTCCGAAAAACACGTTTAAAAGCTCTCGAAACGTGACCCTGCAGAATATGTCTCCTTTAAAATCGTTTTCTTTTGAGGTTTTGGTCGAAGCTGGACATGCAAAGTCTGAAGACAGTGGAGGAAGTAGCAGCGTCGAAAATCTTAAAAATGGGCAACGAAAAATGTAAAAATAAACTTCCGAAAACAAAAATGGTCCATATATTTACAATGATTTAAAATATATCAAAGTCTATAATATATCTTTTGAATATAATTTTCCACACATGTTTTTGTACAAAGTTTGGTAATACTTCATTATAAGGTGCACTAATAAACAACTCGTAAATAGCAAATGAACAGATACTTGTAGAAATCTTTAAATATAAGATTTTTTACACTTGATAAACGCGAATAAGAGTCTTGTTCAAGGTTTCCCCCTAACTCCACTTCTTTTCACACGATTTTCAAACTGTTTACAGTCAGAAATGAAAAAATAAAATACATAAGTCTTTTTTTTTTTACTTACAAATAATATAATAAACTTGAAAGTGCACTATGTATTTTTTTTTACTAGATCAGTTGCCCTTTTTGCTGCAATTTCCTAACTGTTCTAAAAAAAATTATAATAAAATAATAATAATAATAATAATAATAACTCAACACATTAAATTTTTTATACTTAATAAATAAATATTTAACATAATAATCAAATAATTAAACAGAATTATGGTTTTAATCAAGGTGCTGCTCGACTCCATGGAGAAGTTATTGTTTTGCTTGTAATGTTCCTCAGTGTGGCATTATACCTGCCTGTTTCCATGGAGACAAGCAGGCGATGTCACGGAGTCAGATTTATAGAACAACCTTAAAATATGGCGAATTTTATTGAGAAATCAAAAAAAAAACAACTAAAATATATTAAATAAAGTTATTATATTTTAAATTGGTTAAGGTGCCAAGTCTTACAAAAAATAAATTAATAAAAAATGAAAAAAAAATATTGGCGAAAAAAAGAAAGAAAAGAAAAAAAGGCAAAAATTATACAAATAAATACAGTGCTTAACAAATGTATTACTGCTACCATACGTAATTTAACAGTATTTCTGTTTACCAAAATATCTTTTTTATGTTTCTATAATGGTGAATCTTTTTATCAAAACCATCTTTAATGCTAAAATATAATTATTGTTGCTATTCACACATTTTCAAGTTTAATATTTTCCAAAAGTCTCATCCAAAGTCTTTGGGAACAGCGAGAAACTATTTGAAACTCAATAACAAAAGAGACTTTACAAAACGACATAAAAACACAGCAGGAGCTCGCGCTAAATATTCACATTTTTGTTATTATTTATCAACAAGAATAATTTTATTATTCCAATTTGTCATTTTCTTTTCTTGTTTTCCTGATAATAAAATAAATAAATTTGCTAAGCACTGTAAATAAATAAATAAAAAATAAATAAATGTAAATAGAGCCTGAAAAATTGGGAAAAACGTGAAAAAAACCCACAAATTAAAGCAGCTAAATTGTGCAATAGCCATTTGCTACGACAGCCGTTCATTAGCACACCTTATTATGAAGCCGTAGTTTTTATAAATACATTTTCAGGCTGGCGTGAAGAGTCGTGTGCTCAGTTCAAAATGACGTCGCGTGAAACAAGTTCAAGAAATTGTTGCTTTCGTTTTCCCTTATACAATAGTTTCATTATTATTTATTTATTGATGTCAAAAAGCTTTTAAAAATAGTCCTCCTCCTCCTCCTGCTGCTTCTCCCGGCGACTCCCGTTCGCAGTGACATTCAAAAAGAAGGCATCGTCTTTGCTCAAGTCTCCAGCCTTATTTTTTTATTCCGAATCGGAGGTTTTCGGAGCTATACCCGCGTAGTCGAATGCCCGTGTGGCAGGTTGGTACTGTTTTGGCTTCCCCCGAACGTGTTGAAATTGTGCAGCGGCTGGATGCTGGCGAGGGAGTTGGGAATCATGGTGATGGTGCTGGGCGTCATGAGCGGGATGTCGTCCGGCGAGCGTCGCAGCGTGAGCGTGTAGTCGGGCGGGCAGGTGAGCCGCAGCGTGTCGTGGCTCTGCATGGACTCGCACTCGTGGTGGTGCTCGTGCTCCAGCTGCTGCTGCTTCATCTGCAGCGACATCAGCTCCTCGCTCTGCAGGTGCGCCACGTCGTTCGCCGTCGTCGCCACCTGCGTCGCGTTGCCCGCCGGGTTCGCCGCCGAGTTGCGCTGCGGGGTCGGGACGCGGCGGTTGGTCTCGTGCCGCTGCTTGTCCTTTTTGTAATACAGCGCCGCGAAGGCTAAAATGTTCAAAAACAAAAGCGACGCTCCCACCGCGACTGTTACGCTAAGTTCGGTCGAGTAGTCGCTTTTCCGGACGATGTACATTTCCTCGCCGGTATCCAAGTTTTCCAGAGTGCTTTTCCGTTGATCCGTCGTCTGTTTTGTATTCGCAGACGGAACTCCGGGGTGTCTCGTAGTGGACGGCCAGGGATTTTTACCGGAAAACCTCTTCGTGTAGGAATAAGGCGTGGTTTCCTGCGGCGGGATCTTGGTGGTGGTGGAGACGTACTGAAAGAATTCGTTGATGTTGTGCAGGTGCGGGACCAGTTCGAGCCAAAAAGCGACCTTGGTGGCCCTGTAGTGGTCTCTGACTCGTGGCTTTAGCCCGATGTGAAGGTAGAGCTGGTCTTTGGGGTTGTACTTGGTCCAGGCGACCTCCTCGAAACGGTTGGGTTTGGTGTGAATGAACTTGGTGTCCTGGGGAACGGGCTGGTTTGGGTCTCTGCAACGGAAACAAAACAAAAGATTATTTAACAAACGCGCTCATGTTAAAGGAACTGGTACGATTTTGAGGGTTAGGGGTCCGTCACCTTCTTGTTTCCATGGATATGTCATTGTTTTGCCCTGGAATGTCCCACACTGTGACATTAAACAGCTCGACCTTATGTTTAATGAATTACAGGTGGTTTTATCGCTCAATAATACCTCGAAAACACACTGTGAGATATTTCAGACAAAGCAAAAACATCTCCATGGAGAAAAGCAGGTAAATGGACCCTACACCAGAAAAGTTACACAATGAACCTTTAAAGGACTTGTACTAGTGTTGTCATGATTTTAAAATGTCAAACTGGATTTCGATACGAAGGAATAGACTCAATACTAATTCGTGATCCCTTTCTTTTGTCTAATTTGCTTAGTTATTAATCTTGTTATGTTGTGCAACTATTTTTCCTAAACTCCAGCGCTTTAATGAGGTCACGTGACCGTTTTCCTCGAGAGTGTAAGGGGTTGTGTGGGATCCCTGTGGTTGAAATCCAAGTTAATAAAACAGTTTATCTTTCAAAGCTGGATTTATTGGGTTTTTGATAACAAAAACATTTAACCGTCTCTAAAGATCTGCAAGTGACATATCATATTTCATAACGATACATAAATGCTGCATGGAAGCAAAACTTAACCCCAAACACTGTTCAAAGGGACGGTTAATCACACACAAATATATATTTCATTATAACACTGAGGACAGTTACGAGTACCTTAGTATCCCACAAGCAAATGGAAACCTTGGAGAGGCGACAAGAACAAGAACAACAAGCGGCTACGTCCAAATACCTGCAACGAGTGAGGCAAGTCTCAGCGGCAAGAACAAGGCCCAGGCAATAAACAGCTACGCGCTGCCAGTGATCAGAAACCCCACAGGATCCGTGCACTGGCCAAAGGAGGAGATACAGACACGAAAGCTCCTGACCCACATCCAGCTCCCGGAGACTGTACGCGAGCCGGGAGGAAGGAGACCGGGGACGAGTGAAACATCCGAGCTCCACGAGTCCATCAGTGACGAGGCCCAGACTGATGACACTCAGAGAATGTCTCAGACAGAGGAAGAGGTGCTGGAGGGACCGTCATGGCAGGACAAACCCCGAAACATAACTGAAGTGGCTGATATCAAGAAATCATCCCAATGGTTTGAGAGGGCTGGTCTGAAGGACACACAGAGGTCTAACCTTAACCCTCATCCTGGAGCACAGGAGCAAAAGAGGCCCAGATCTACCACACCAGACAAGACGCAAGGTGTAGGTTGTGCAAAGAGGCTCCTGAGACACCAAAAATATTCATTATGTCTTCTTAGTACTTTAACTTAAGAACCTAAGAAGTTAAAGGCTCCTGAGACAGTCCAGCACATAACTGCAGATGTAAGAGTCCAGCACAGAACTGCAGGTGTAAGAGTCCAGCACAGAACTGCAGGTGTAAGAGTCCAGCACAGAACTGCAGGTGTAAATGCTGCAGGGAAAGCGTACTTGGAGCAACATAACCAAGTGGCATAGGGCATAGTGTACAGAAACATCTGTGCAGAGTACGGGCTGGAAACCCCCAGGATCAAGGTGAGAAACTCCTCCAAAGGTTGTGGAGAATGAGCGAACCAAGATCCTGTGGGACTTCCAAATACAGACGGACAGAACGGTGATGGACCAACCAGACATAGTGGTTCAGGATAAGCGAGAGAACAAAGCTGTGGTGGTGGAGATTGCAATATCGAGACACGGGAATATCAGGAAAAAGGAACACGAGGAAGAGCTGGAGGAGGCCTGGAAGGTGAAGGCATCAGCGGAGCCTGTGGTGATCTGAGCACTCGGGGCCGTGACCCTCAAACTGGACGAGTGGCTACAGCAGATCCAGGAAAAACATCAGACATCTCAGTGCAGAAAAGTGCAGAACAAGAACAGCAAAGACACTGCGCACAACTCTCAAGGAAAGAAAGAGGTACATGAAAACATTTACGCCACGCGAATAAACTAGAAATGAGAAAATACATGTGCATTGTGTAACTTTTCAGATGGAGGGTCGTTCAAATGTTTTTCTTCGTGGAAATGTAATTTCTGAGAAGGCCCATGGTTCAGAGAAACCTTGTTCGTGTCATTTCTGGATACATTTAATGACCTTCTGCTACTACAATACTTCAATTCACTTCGATCATTTCCACTTTCGCAGTAAAATATATATGATTCTAAATTAGACCATGGATAGTTTTACATTTCTACATCTTAAATACTTTCTTTCACTCTCTCTACTTCTACTTTTTCACAATATCTCTCCATAGTTCACCACAGACTCTAGTTTTCTAACGATATAAATAACAAATATAAGATTCCTGCTTATTTCCCAGTGCCGTACATGTGATTCTAAGAGTTTTGGGTTACTCATATCTGCATAACTGGAAGGATTAGTGATAATGTGCGATAATTTAACATTATTTTCCAAAAAAAGGGGGGTTTAAGCAGTGGTTTAGCTCGCAGCGTCGTTTCCATGTTCGCCGTTTTGTGACATGTGCAGGACTCGGCTCCAGGAAGAAGCGTTGGTCCTGGGATGTTAATAATCTGGCAGAGTTTCACGCTTGTGCCATAAAAGTGAACAAAAGGGCACTTTTTTTTGGTCCTTAACAGCTCCACTAACGCCCCTAGAAATGATATAAACATGGCCTGATATTTGGTTTCACTTAGAACGCTGATTTTCTAACTCGACACATCACAGTGACCCGTGTGCGCCCGAGAGAAGGGGACGTTCCCCGACTCATATATGTGCAACGTACCAAGACCAAAACCAGGCCCAGAACCAGGACTAGACCAGGACTAAAGCGGGACCAAACCAGGAATAGACCAGGAATAAACCAGGACTAAACCAGAACTGAACCAGAACTAAAGCAGGATTAAAGCAAGACTAAAACAGGACTAGACCAGGACTAAACCAGGACTAAAGCAGGACTAAAGCAGGACTAAACCAGGTCTAAACCAGGAATGAAAAAGGACTAAACCAGGTGTAAACCAGAACTAAAAAAAAAAACTAAAACAAGACTAAACCAGGACTGAACCAGGCCTAAACTAGAACTAAACCAGGACTGAAAAAAGGACTGAACGAGGACTAAACCAGGACACAAACAGGACTAAACAGAACTAAACCGGAGTGGAACCAGGACTAAAGATGTAGGACTACACCAAAGCTAAGAGCAAATCAGCCACAAATCAGGACGAAAACAGGACTAAACCAGAACTAAACCAGGTCTAAACTAAAACACGGCTAAACCAGGACTGAGCCAGGTCTAAACCAGGTCTAAACCAGGTCTAAACCAGGTCTAAACCAGGTCTAAACCAGGAGGCTGTTCCAGAAAGCGGGTTAAACAAACTCTGAGTCCATCTACTCTTCTAAACTCATTCGGAAACACATAAGGTGAGTGTGGAATAACTTCAGACGACTGCAAACGGTAAAAGACAAACTAGATTTTCACTTTTTTAAATCAGACAAAATGTTCCAAGTTTGTGTCCGTAATTATTAAAAAAATAAAATGTTAAAAGTATATAATTTGCATTTATTCGATTTAATTATAGATTTCCATTGCTTTCTCAAACTCTGCACAGAAATTACCTTTTGTACCCCGAGTCCTGCCAAGACAAATCTGGGAAAGCTGCAGCAGACGCCGCAGTTTTTCACGCCGCGCCGAAGAATGAGCCACTTAAAAATAATCAATGCTTTTGTCTCCAATTTGAAGAATGTAAAATCCACGGCGGGACGGAGGCTCCCCACCGCGAAACCAATCTCATAAATAAACAACGGTTTCATTAAAAACACTGAAAACACCCAGAGTTACACCAGCTCCAAGCAGACGCAGAGTTTAGATTAGACTGGACCAGGACTAAAACAGGACTGAACCAGGACTAATCCAGGACTAAAACATGACTGAGTCCTTTTTCTGTCCTGATTTAAGGACACTCCTATGTCCCTGTGTCAGATGCCCTCCTATCCTCTTTGTTTTAGTCCTGGTTTAGACCTGGTTTAGTACTTTTTCAGTCTTCGTTTAGCCCTAGTTAAGTCCTGATTTAGTCCTGTTTAGACTTGGGTTTAGTCTTATTTTAGTCCTGATTTAGACGTGGTTTAGTCCTGGTTTAGGCTTGTTTTAGTCCTGGTTCAGACCTGTTTTAGACCTGGTTTAGTCCTGCTTTAGACCTGGTTTAGTCCTGGTTTAGGAGTTTGATTTTTAACAAAAAAGTGACAGTGACTCGCTGAAAATGCGAGAAAATCAAAGCTCAGATTGAGGCAAACACAGCCTCAGACAGAGCGGTGCCTACAGTTAGCTTCACACCTCCTTTCACACTTTCTATTCATGCAAAAACAACGCACGTCAGTCAGCAGCGGGATATTTTGCGCATGAATGTTTTCCGTAACAAAACAGCAGCACTGAACGTTTGCCTCGCGTTCCCGGTGTTTTCAGACATGAATTGAATCCGTTTCCCGAGGTGTGAGTCCGAGGAAAAGAAAGAATCGAGACGAGAGACGAGCTTTAAACACTCGACCGTCACATCTCGAGGAGCACAACAACTCATCCAGATGCACTGAGGAACGCCGAACTCCCGAGGAACGCCGAACTCCGAGGAACGCCGAACTCCGAGGAGCACCAAGGAACGCTGAACTCCGAGGAACGCCGAACTCTGAGGAGCACCGAGGAACGCTGAACTCCGAGGAACGTTGAACTCCGAGGAACACCGAGGAACGCTGAACTCCGAAGAATGCTGAACTCCGAGGAACACTGAGGAACGCCGAACTCTGAGGAACGCTGAACTCCGAGGAACGCTGAACTCCGAGGAATGCCGAACTCCGAGGAGCACCGAGGAACGCTGAACTCTGAGGAGCACCGAGGAACGCTGAACTCCGAGGAACGCCGAACTCCGAGGAGCACCAAGGAACGCTGAACTCCGAGGAACGCTGAACTCTGAGGAGCACCGAGGAACGCTGAACTCCAAGGAACACCGAGGAACGCTGAACTCTGAGGAACGCCGAGGAACGCTGAACTCAGAGGAACGCCGAACTCCGAGGAGCACCGAGGAACGCCGAACTCCGAGGAACGCTGAACTCCGAGGAACGCCGAACTCCGAGGAGCACCGAGGAACGCCGAACTCCGAGGAACACCGAGGAACGCTGAACTCCGAGGAGCACCGAGGAACGCTGAACTCCGAGGAACGCCGAACTCTGAGGAGCACCGAGGAACGCCGAACTCTGAGGAGCACCGAGGAACGCTGAACTCCGAGGAACGCCGAACTCTGAGGAGCACCGAGGAACGCTGAACTCCGAGGAGCGCCGAGGAACGCTGAACTCCGAGGAACGCTGAACTCCGAGGAACACCGAGGAACGCTGAACTCCGAGGAACGCTGAACTCCGAGGAGCACTGAGGAACGCCGAACTCCGAGGAACGCTGAACTCCGAGGAGCACCGAGGAACGCCAAACTCCGAGGAACGCCGAACTCCGCGGAGCACCGAGGAACGCTGAACTCCGAGGAACGCTGAACTCCGAGGAGCACCGAGGAACGCCAAACTCTACTGGAATTGTATTGAATTGTATTGAGAAGTGTTTGGGAAAAGGTCTGTGTTTAATAAATCTGTATGTGCAACGTACCAAGACCAGAACCAGGACTAGACCAGGACTAGACCGGGACAAAAGCAGGACTAAAGCAGGACTGAACCAGGTTTAAACCAGGTCTAAACCAGGAATGAAAAAGGACTAAACCAGGACTGAACCAGGCCTAAACTAGAACTAAACCAGGACTGAAAAAGAACTAAACCAGGACACAATCAGGACTAAACCAGGACCAAACAGAACTAAACCAGAGTGGAACCAGGACCAAACCAGGACTGAACCAGGACTAAAACAAGCCTTAAGATGTAGGACTACACCAAAGCTAAGAGCAAATCAGCCACAAATCAGGACGAAAACAGGACTAAACCAGAACTAAACCAGGTCTAAACTAAACCCGGTCTAAACCAGGTCTAAACCCAGTCTAAACCCGGTCTAAACCGGGTCTGGCGTGAGTCCTGCTCAGTATTCGTGCTGTCGTCCGGAGCTGTGGGAGGAGGAGCCGTCTGAAGGTTACAGAGTTTCCTTGGATTTCTCTGTGATAATGAAAAAGTCCCAGAAGAGAAACAGACACAAGTTCAGAATTAAAATAATCTCCTTGAATCCACAATTTCACGACGTTATAATTTCAGATTGAGAACGGCGGCATGCAAATCTCTGCGGGGGACTCAAATTTCTGATCCACAAGTTACAAAAACAGACCTGGAGTTGTGTTTTGTTTCATTCGCATTCGTCTGTTTACGTCTGCAAAGCTCAAAACGCCCTGATCCACTTTGTGAGTTTACATGGAAATAATGATTCTGAATTGAGTTTTACATGGAAATCTCGTTAAATCGTCTTTATTTAATCCCACTCAGCGTCTGGGGAAGGTGCTGATTGGACAGCGACACAAACGTATTTCCGTCTTTGGGAAGAAAACCCACACTTCAGCTGCTCTCGGCTTTTCTGTCATGTCGGTTTGTCGTTACGACACAAACACGATCCGAACATTTCCCGCGGTCGTTCCGATGATAATGAAGCAGCAGCTGGAGAATTCTCTCCTCACGCTTTACATCTGTGAGCTGAGGAGGAGAAGGGAAGAGTGTCGGAGAAGGAGGAAGAAGACAAACTGAGTCTGAGGCTGCCACACCTCAGCCCACTCCCACATCCCACTCACAAATCCAAAGAGACGTGGAGGAAAGTCCCAAGAGACGACTGGACGAGCCGGATCAGAAGGACGACCCAACGAGCACGAAGGACTGGAACCTGGTTTAGTCCTGGTTTAGTGCTGGTTTAGTCCTGGTTTAGTCCTAGTTTAGTCCTGGTTTAGTCCTGTTTTAGTCCTGGTTTAGCGCTGGTTTGGTCCTGGTTTAATCCTGGTTTAGTCCTGGTTTAGTCCTGGTTTAGTCCTAGTTTAGTCCTGGTTTAGTCCTGTTTTAGTCCTGGTTTAGTGCTGGTTTGGTCCTGGTTTAGTCCTGGTTTAGTCCTGGTTTAGTCCTAGTTTAGTCCTGGTTTAGTGCTGGTTTAGTCCTGGTTTAGTCCTGTTTTAGTCCTGGTTTAGTCCTGGTTTAGCGCTGGTTTACTCCTAGTTTAGTCCTGGTTTAGTCCTGGTTTAGTCCTAGTTTAGTCCTGGTTTACTCCTAGTTTAGTCCTGGTTTAGTCCTGGTTTAGTCCTAGTTTAGTCCTGGTTTAGTGCTGGTTTAGTCCGGGTTTAGTCCTGGTTTACTCCTAGTTTAGTCCTGGTTTAGTCCTGGTTTACTCCTAGTTTAGTCCTGGTTTAGTCCTGGTTTAGTCCTGGTTTACTCCTAGTTTAGTCCTGGTTTAGTCCTGGTTTAGTCCTAGTTTAGTCCTGGTTTAGTGCTGGTTTAGTCCTGTTTTAGTCCTGGTTTAGTCCTGGTTTAGCGCTGGTTTACTCCTAGTTTAGTCCTGGTT
>CM068366.1:5741030-5843530 GCA_034769755.1 Odontamblyopus lacepedii
TCTACTACTACTGCTGCTACTCCTCATACTACTATAACTATTACTACTACTACTGTAACTATTACTACTGTAAATATTACTGCTAATACTCCTGCTCGTCCTGTTGCTGTGGACCTGGTGCTTTTCTCTCCGTCTGTCAGGAGCAGGTGGTTTGAACATTTGTGAGCTCAGTGTGAGTCCGTCTGAGGAGGGTCAGACCAGCACCAGCACCAGCGTTTACAGACCCACAGTCTGCAGCGTCAGGGCGAGGATGAGGGGGGGGTGTTCTGCCTAAGGACACAACAACACCCTGCACTACACCCACTATCACTGCTATTCCCAGCAGTGGATCTGTGCCGGACTGTCCTGTTGGAGCCCTGAACAGAGCGAGAAAAACCTCTGTCCAAACGTCTGGACCACGTGTCTCTCAGACGCTGAAGACGTTTCCTCGACAACACAACGCGAAATATACAACAGAAACGTCTTTTACCGGAGAGAAAGAAGAGTTTAAAAAAGCTTCGGTGTTGATTCTGTAAAAAGTCTCAGTCCTCGGCTCTTTTACTTTTAGACTTTTTTAAGCCGACATCTTTGTTTTGGCACAAACAGACCATCCACCTGTCATACAAATATTACTACTACTACTACTATTACTGCTACTGCTAATACTACTACTACTACTACTACTACAACTACTACTACTGTTACTGTTACTACTACTTTTGCTATTACTACTACCTCCCTGCTGCTACTACTACTACTAATAAAGCTACTGCTGCTGCTACTACAACTATTCTAGTGTTGACCACAGTAATTGAGACCAAGGCCTGTCCAAAACCACAGGGTCCCGAGACCAAGACAAGACCAGGACCTCTGAGAGTCGAGACCGAGACAAGACCGAGACTTTTATAGATCGAGACCGAGACAAGACCGAGACCTCTGAGACACTGAAAGATTGAGACTTAGACGAGACCAAGACCATAAAAAAGTGGTCTCGAGGCCTGGTCTTTAGACCAAGACCAGTCTTGAGGACTATGACACTAACTATTACTACTACTACTGCTACTAATACAACAACAACAACTACCACTACTACTACTACTACTATTACTAGTACTACTACTACTACTACTACTACTACTACTCCCTCTGAAATCAGGAGACAGGACACAGCTGTAGATCCACTCGTCTCTGTAAAATTTTGTCTAAGTCTGTGGTTCTGGTGGGACAGATACAACAGCAGTAGTAGTAGTAGTAGTACAGTAATAGTAGTAGTAGTAGTAGTAGTAGTAGTAGTAGTAGTAGTAGTAGTAGTAGCAGTAGCAGTAGTAGCAGTAGCAGTAGTAGTAGTAATAGTAATAGTAGTAGTAGTAGTAGTAGTAGTAGTAGTAGTAGTAGTAGTAGTAGTAGTAGTAGTAATAGTAGTAGTATTTTGTCAGGGCAAAGCTGACACACTATCAGACAGCAGTGATCAGACAGTAGACTGAGGCCAGCAGTTATTGGGGTGAATTTGGAGTTCCGAGACTTAATTTAGGGACAAATTCGTGAAATAAAAACCGCAGGATCATGTGGAGCGAGTTAATACGAACATTTACAGACCAGAATAACGAGGCTCAGAGCAGAAATTACACAGAGACGTGCCCCGTCATTCCAGCGTGAGTGAACTGGAGCCAGAAACCTGCCCCACTTCCTGCAAGACACTGGGCTAAAAAAAAGACCAAAATTCACCCTCACCCGTCCACTCGTTTATACTGTTGTGATTTCATTAGCCTGGGCCCAGAGCCGTTTCTGTTTTTGGTTTAAAAACAGAGAGAAATCCCCCGTATGCTCCGCGTTTGTGGATGTGCAGTGAGGAATTCTCCAGAAGGTTAAAGTTTGTTTTGGTTCAGCGCTCACAGACTGAAGGAATGTGAGAACGGACTATATTTAGGCTCAAGTGCACCGGGTTTAGTCCCACTGAGCCCGAGGCCTGATGTTAGTCCAAAGGATCAACAGTATAAGTGCTAAGTAGTAGTATTAGTAGTACATCCTCCTCCTCGTACTCACTGCATAAAGTACACGCTGTTTAAACACGCTCCAAGACTCCGGTTTAAAGGTCACGTTTGGAAACTTCTGCACAAACTTTGTCTTTGTCTCATCAAATATTCAACAGTGAATCACCGAAATGTCAAAGAGAAGTTTAGTCAGGAACGAGGATCACAGCAACGCCCGAGGGGATAGAAGAGGACGGGAGGGCATCTGACACACTATTCAGGCCTGAAGCGAACTTAACGATAACAAAACACGGCAAAAAAAAAAAGAAATTCAGATTTTTACTCGAATGACAAACAGCAGAACCTGCTCAAACCGAGATACAATTATTTTATTTTCAATCCCAAGATTTATAGGTGAGGTTTAGTCCTGGTTTAGTCCTGGTTTAGTCCTGGTTAAGTCCTGGTTAAGTCCTAGTTCAGTCCTGGTTTAGTCCTGGTTTAGTCCTGGTTGAGTTCTAGTTTAGTCCTGGTTTATCCTTGGTTTAGTCCTTGTTTAGTCCTGGTTTAGTCCTAGTTTACTCCTGGTTTGCTCCTGGTTCAGTCCTGGTTTAGTCCTGGTCTACCTCTGGTCTACCTCTGGTCTAGCCCTGGTTTAGTCCTGGTTCAGTCCTGGTTTAGTCCTGGTTTAGTCCTGGTTTAGTCCTGGTCTAGCCCTGGTTTAGTCCTGGTTTAGTCCTGGTTCAGTCCTGGTCTAGCCCTGGTTTAGTCCTGGTTTAGTCCTGGTTTAGTCCTGGTTCAGTCCTGGTCTAGCCCTGGTTTAGTCCTGGTTTAGTCCTGGTTTAGTCCTGGTCTAGCCCTGGTTTAGTCCTGGTTTAGTCCTGGTTTAGTCCTGGTTTAGTCCTGGTTTAGTCCTGGTCTAGCCCTGGTTTAGTCCTGGTTTAGTCCTGGTTCAGTCCTGGTCTAGCCCTGGTTTAGTCCTGGTTCAGTCCTGGTTTAGTCCTGGTTTAGTCCTGGTTTAGTCCTGGTCTAGCCCTGGTTTAGTCCTGGTTCAGTCCTGGTTCAGTTCTGGTTTATCCAGGTTCAGTTCTTCATATGAAACAAACGTATAAAGAATCAAAATTGTGTTTCTCACTCCAAACGTGTAAATAAATAATAATAAATGGAAAAATCTTGAAATGTAGAAGAACATTTCTTTGTATTTGTTATTCACACACATCAGCCGCTGTTACATCGATGAGTCTGCATTTTTACAGGCAGGGAAAAGTCCAAGTCTAAACTAGGACTAAAGCTCGTCTAAACCAGGACTAAGACAG
This sequence comes from Odontamblyopus lacepedii, assembly GCA_034769755.1. Lineage (NCBI taxonomy): Eukaryota > Metazoa > Chordata > Actinopteri > Gobiiformes > Gobiidae > Odontamblyopus > Odontamblyopus lacepedii. The sequence continues at coordinate 5,744,293 of CM068366.1, forward strand.
AACTAAACCAGGTCTAAATCTAAACAGACAAACTCAAGCCAAGTCATGTAGGTTAAAGAGCAAATGTTTCCTGTTGTGTTTATTGTGGTTAAATCCTGGTTTAGTACTGGATGAGTAGGTTTAGATCTGGTTTAGTCTTGATTTAGACCTGGTTTAGTCCTGTTGTAGTAGCCCTAGTCTTGGTTTAGTCCTAGTTTAGCCTTGGTTTAGTCCTAGTTTAGTCTTTGTTTAGTCCTATCTTAGTCTTGGTTTAGTCCTAATTTAGACTTGGTTTAGTCCTGTTGTAGTAGCCCTAGTTTAGTCTTGGTTTAGTCCTAGTTTAGTCTTGGTTTAGTCCTAGTTTAGTCTTGGTTTATTCCTAGTTTAGTCTTGGTTTATTCCTAATTTAGACTTGGTTTAGTCCTCTTGTAGTAGCCCTAGTTTAGTCTTAATTTAGTCCTACCTTAGTCTTGGTTTAGTCCTAATTTAGACCTGGTTTAGTCTTGGTTTAAACCTGGTTAAACCCTTTAAACATGTGAAAATGAAACAAAAACACGACTCCGGGTCTGTTTGTGACAGGGAAACGACATTATAACACATCAGAAAACAGCAGGTGACGGACCCTCCACCGGAAAAGTTCCACTTTGCGGCTTTAAGTCCTTCTTCACTCACCCAGTTTTGGCGAAGTTGGTCCAGTAGGTCATGACGACGGCGCTGAGCATCACGTCGTTCTTGGAGAAGTTGCAGTTGAACAGATCCGTGGGTCCGATCATGGGAATCCCGAAGACGTAGGGCACCTCGTCTCCGTGCGCCGCGTCCGCCCAGCTCGGCTTCATGTCGCTCTGGCAGTGGTGGTAAAACGCGTAGAAATAAGTCGGCGATCCGTACTGCGCGTGCAAATCCGCCGTGGCCACCGCCGGCGCCACCCACTGGTGATCCGTGAACAGCGCCACCAGCGTTTTCCTGCGCGTTTCCGGGTTCTCCTTATCCGCCCAATCCGTGTACATGAACTTTATCGTCTCTCGCAGCGTGTCTTTGCCCTCGGGATAACCGTACAGGTGGTCGACGAAGTCCGAAACGGCGAAGTCGAAGTCGTTGGCGGACACGCCGTCCTCGCTGTCCACGATCCCGTCCACGAACTTGAAGCCCTCGCCCTGGTTGACCCCGAGCATGATGTCGTAGTTGAGGAACTCGCCCTGCTCCATGAGGATCTGCGGATCGTCGGGGATCACGTCGCCGTCGATGACCGGGCCGAAGGCGATGTGGTACTTGGCGGGCGTCACGTACTGCTCGATCAGCTCTTTGTAGTTTTTATTTTGTAAACACTCCACCAGGTCGATGGAGTCCAGCATGTTGCAGCCCACGCGCTCCGCCAAAGCTCGAGTGTATTTGGCCGGCTGGTAGTTCACCGCCCAACTGGACAGCGCCGTCCCGCTCTGGATTATCGCCTTCTGAAACATGTCTGGAAAAATAAAAGAGAGGGAGAAAGAGGAAAAGAGTCAGTAAGAATGATTTTAAAGGTGCTAAATTACACAAAATGGACTTTTGTGGGGTTTAAGTCCTGTTATAATGTTGTTTCCTCTTCAAAAACAGACCTGGAGTTGTGTTTTTATTATTATTATTTATAATTTAGACCTGGTTTAGTCCTGATTTAGTGCTAGTTCTAGACCTGGTTTAGTCCTGATTTAGTGCTAGTTCTAGACCTGGTTTAGTCCTGATTTAGTGCTAGTTCTAGACCTGGTTTAGTCCTGGTTTGGTCCTGGTTTATTCCTGGTTTAGTCCTTGTTCTAGCCCTGGTTTAGTCCTGGTTTGGTCCTGGTTTAGTCCTTGTTTAGTCCTTGTTCTAGTCCTGTTTTAGTCCTGGTTTAATCCTCGGTATAGTCCTGGAGTAGTCTTGGTTTAGTCCCTGTTTAGTCCTGGTTTAGCCCTGGTTTAGTCCCGGTTTAGTCCTTGTATTTGGTCATATTGTTTTATTCCTGGTTTGGTCCTGGTTTGGTCCTGGTTTAGTCCTGGTTTAAGCCTTGTTCTTGACCTTGTTTAGTCCTAGTTCTAGTCTTGGTTTAGTCCCGGTTTGATCCTTCTTCTAAGCCTGGTTTGGTCCTGGTTTAGTCCTGGTTTAGTCCTTGTTCTAGTCTTGGTTTAGTCCTTGTTCTAGCCCTGGTTTAGTTCTGGTTTAGTCCTTGTTCTAGTCCTGTTTTAGTCCTTGTTTTAGCCTTGATTTTGTCCTGGTTTAATCCTCAGTATAGGCCTGGTTTAGTCCTGGTTTGGTCCTGGTTTAGTACTGATTCTAGCCCTGGTTTAGTCCTAGTTCTAGCCTTGGTTGGGTCCTGGTTTAGTCCTCAATCTAGCCTTGGTATAGTCCTGCTTTAGTCCCGGTTTAGTCCCAGTTTAGTCCTGGTTCTAGCCCCGGTTTAGTCCCGGTTTAGTCCGGGTTTAGTCTCGGTTTCGTCCTCGTATTTGTTTAATTCCTCTTTGGACTCTCATAATGTGATTCCGATTGTTCCGTTAAATCAATAGGAATAAAATAAAAGACAAAACGAATACTTTAACTTCAAATACCCAAAGTATCTTCAATTATTCAAACATTTGTTCCTTCGTAGCTTCAAAGTCGTTCTTAAAAACACAAAGGGAGAAGTCGAGTTTCTTTATTCGGCCTTTTACAGCGTCTGAAAATGAGCGTCCATGTTTGAAGTGTGAGCCTCTGATCCAATATTGAACAGAGGAATACGAAAGAGGAGAGGAGAGCGAGAGGAGGGGAAAACAAGGGGTAAAACAGAGGGGAAGAGGGGGAGAGAAGGAAGAGAAAGAGCTGAGAGGGAGAGGGAAAGGAAGGAATAAAGAAAGAAAAGATGAGAAGGGAGAGAGAAAGACGAGAAGAGGAAATAAAAGATGGAGTGAAGAGAGAAGAGGGAAGCAAAAGATGGAAGAGAAGAGAAAAAAGAAAGTTAGAGAAAGAGGAGAGGAAAAGAGAAAAATAGAAAACAGTAGATACAGAGAGAGAGAGAGGAGATGAAAGGAAGAAAAAGAGGAAGAGGAGGGAAGAGGAAAAGTCCCGGAGGATCGACCGTAAACCTGATCCAAACTCCAGAGAGTCGTCGCCCAACCAGAAACCAGGACACTGCTCCTTTTTATTCTTTTATTATCAATCCCACGTAAACGGCGACAAAGAGAGATTTGTGAATGAGGTTTAGCCCCGGTTCAGTCCTGGTTTAGTGCTGATTCAGTCCCAGTTTAGTCCTGGTTTAGCCCTGGTTCAGCCATGGTTTAGTCCTGGTTTAGTCCTGGTTTAGTCCTGGTTTAGTCCTGTTTTAGTCCTGGTTCAGTCCTGGTTCAGTCCATGTTTAGCCCCGGTTCAGTCCTGGTTTAATCCTGGTTTAGCCCTGGTTTACTCCTGGTTTAGTCCTGGTTTAGCCCTGGTTCAGTCCTGTTTTAGACCCGGTTTAGTCCTGGTCTAGCCCCGGTTTAGTCCTGGTCTAGCCCCGGTTTAGTCCTGGTTTAGTCCTGGTTTAGCCCTGGTTTACTCCTGGTTCAGTCCTGTTTTAGACCTGGTTTAGTGCTGGTCTAGCCCCGGTTTAGTCCCGGTTTAGTCCTGGTTTAGCCCTGGTTTACTCCTGGTTTAGTCCTGGTTTAGCCCTGGTTTACTCCTGGTTTAGTTCTGGTTTAGTCCTGGTTTAGCCCTGGTTTACTCCTGTTTTAGTCCTGGTTTAGCCCTGGTTTACTCCTGGTTTAGCCCTGGTTTACTCCTGGTTTAGTCCTGGTTTAGTCCTGGTTTAGCCCTGGTTTACTCCTGGTTTAGTCCTGGTTTAGCCCTGGTTTACTCCTGGTTTAGTCCTGGTTTAGCCCTGGTTTACTCCTGGTTTAGTTCTGGTTTAGTCCTGGTTTAGCCCTGGTTTACTCCTGTTTTAGTCCTGGTTTAGCCCTGGTTTACTCCTGGTTTAGCCCTGGTTTACTCCTGGTTTAGTCCTGGTTTAGTCCTGGTTTAGCCCTGGTTTACTCCTGGTTTAGTCCTGGTTTAGCCCTGGTTTACTCCTGGTTTAGTCCTGGTTTAGCCCTGGTTTACTCCTGGTTTAGTCCTGGTTTAGCCCTGGTTTACTCCTGGTTTAGTTCTGGTTTAGTCCTGGTTTAGCCCTGGTTTACTCCTGTTTTAGTCCTGGTTTAGCCCTGGTTTACTCCTGGTTTAGCCCTGGTTTACTCCTGGTTTAGTCCTGGTTTAGTCCTGGTTTAGCCCTGGTTTACTCCTGGTTTAGTCCTGGTTTAGCCCTGGTTTACTCCTGGTTTAGTCCTGGTTTAGCCCTGGTTTACTCCTGGTTTAGTTTATTTATTTATTTATTTATTTATGGGACAGTGCACATTAATCAACATTTACATGTAAATATGCCAGAATTAGCCAGACGGCTATTTTTCATCTGTAGTCCCAGGACAGATGTTGAGTGTCCAACATGTTTTGGGTTGATGGGGGAAACCGGAGCACCCGGAGGAAACCCATCCAAACTCCACACAGAAAGGCCCGGGCGACCCGGGGATCGAACCCGCAACCTTCTTGCTGTGAGGCCTGAGTGTTGGCACTCAGCCACCGTGCCGTTAGTCCTGGTTTAGTCCTGGTTTAGTCCTGGTTTAGTCCTGGTTTAGCCCTGGTTTACTCTTGGTTTAGTCCTGGTTTAGTCCTGGTTCAGTCCTGGTTCAGTCCTGTTTTAGACCTGGTTCAGTCCTGTTTTAGTCCTGGTTTAGTCCTGGTTCAGTCCTGGTTCAGTCCTGTTTTAGACCTGGTTCAGTCCTGTTTTAGTCCTGGTTTAGTCCTGGTTTAGTCCTGGTTTAGCCCTGGTTTAGTCCGGTTTACCCTCAGAGTAGTGGGACAGGGTGAGCAGGCTGACGCAGGAGGCTCCTGCTCCAGAGCCGAAGATGGTGACTCTCTTTGGGTCTCCGTTAAAGGCCTGGATGTTCTCCTTGATCCAGCGCAGGGCCTGGATCTGGTCCAGGAGGCCGTAGTTCCCCTTCGCCGCCTGATCCCCGGTGCTCAGGAACCCTGGAGAGAGACAGAGGGGCACAACTGAGGGTTAGGACGGACAAAAGCATCGGAGAACAGACACTGATCGATACTAAAACTGATATCGAAACTAGAAACTCATTTTTCGCAGGTATCGATACTAAAAAAGTCCCACTGACAGGACAGAAATGAAGCTTTGAATGAATGGTTTTAGAGCGATCTTGAGCTGTATAAGAGCACATAGATGAGTATACGCCCATGGACCTGGTTTAGACCTGGTTTAGACCTGGTTTAGACCTGGTTTAGACCTGGTTTAGACCTGGTTTAGACCTGGTTTAGACCTGGTTTAGACCTGGTTTAGACCTGGTTTAGGCCTGGACCATTGAGGGATTACACAGATATAAAGACACATGGGAATAGAAAAGAAAGTACAATAGTTTAATGTGGAAAATATAGGACAAAAGCAGGTCTAAACCAGGTCTAAACCAGGTCTAAACCAAGACTAAACCAGGACTAACTCAAAACTAAACCAAGGACTAAACCAGGACTAAACCAGGACTAACTCAAAACTAAACCAAGGACTAAACCAGGACTAAACCAGGTCTAAACCAAGACTAAACCAGAACTAACTCAAAACTAAACCAAGGACTAAACCAGGTCTAAAAGCAGAACAACTAATCCAGGACTAAACCAGAACCAAACCAGGACTAAACCAGGACAAAACCAGGACTAAAACCAGGACTAAACCAACAGAACTAAACCCGGATCAAACCAGAACCAAACCAGGACTAATCCAGGACAAAATCAGGTCCAAACATAGGACTTAATTAGAAGGACAGAATTTGAAGTAAACCAAGACAAAACCAGGACAAAACCAGGACAAAACCAGGACAAAACCAGGACAAAACCAGGACTAAACCAGGACTAAACCAGGACTAAACCAGGACTAAACCAGGACTAAACCAGGACTAAACCAGGACTAAACCAGGACTAAACCAGGACTAAACCAGGCCTCAGACGCACTAAACCTTCACTTCCGTTGTGAGAAGTGTAATTTCGAAGTGACTTCTCAGAAAAAACCGAGCCACAAAACCCGGACCGAGCCCCACGGCCGCTCTGATCCGTCCCGTTTCCGTATCAAACGCGGGAAAAGTGGGTGAAAAGGTGACGTTTCCCGCGCGGAGGGTTTGAAATGCTAAACAGCTCGACCACAAAAGCGTCGGGAGATCCCCGGCGGGCATCTGTGCGTCCCACTGTGCCGTAAACGCCCCGGGAAACGTGTCAATAATTAAAAGTGAAAGGAAAAAAATTGGTTTCGATCATAATCCTCCTCGGGGCTGAGACTAAAGCAGCGTTTAAATAAATGATGAGTTCAGATCAAAACCGCAGAAAGGCTCTAGGGGGCGCTGCGCCGAATGAGGGCGGCTAATCGCAAAACAAAGTGGAGGTGATGAAATGTGCGAAAAATATTTGTCAAAATGAGAGAAAAAACGACGTAAAACAGGTCGAAAAATGAGGTCTAAACTGAGGACTGAAGCAGAACTAAACCAGGACTTAACGAGGACTGTGTGGTTATTTGGACCTGAAGCTGGACCAGACAAAACCAGGTCTAAATGAGACCAAAACTAGGACTAAAGCGGAACTAAATTTACTTCTGTTTTAGTCCCGGTTTAACTGTTATAATTCACTCTGGGTTTAGTCTTGGTTTAGTCCCGGTTTAGTCCTAGTCTAGTCTTGGTCTAGTCCTGGTTTAGTCTTTGCTTAGTTCTGGTCGAGTCCTAGTCTAGTGTTTTTACCTGGTTTAGTTCGGGTTTAACCCTTGTAATTTAATCCTAGTTTAGTTTTAGTTTAGTCCTGGTTTAGCCCTTTGTTTAGTCCTGGTTTAGTCCAGGTCTAGTCTTGGTTTAGTCTTGGTTTAGTCCTGCTTTAGTCCTGGTTTAGTCCTGGTTTAGTCCTGCTTTAGTCCTGCTTTAGTCCTGGTTTAGTCCTGCTTTAGTCCTGGTTTAGTCCTGCTTTAGTCCTGCTTTAGTCCTGGTTTAGTCCTGCTTTAGTCCTGCTTTAGTCCTGGTTTAGTCCTGGTTTAGTCCTGGTTTAGTCCTGGTTTGTTTAATCTTTTCTAATTCGGTTGTCGGAGTCTTTGGCATTTTGCAGACAGAGGCTGATCTCATCTCTGAGCTCATCTCAAACGGGGAATTACTGTAAATACCACAGCGAGAAATGTCAAAACGTTTAGGCCGGTTTGAGGCGGCTCCAGTCAAAACGTTTAGGCCGGTTTGAGGCGGCTCCACAGTCAAAACGTTTAGGCCGGTTTGAGGCGGCTCCACAGTCAAAACGTTTAGGCCGGTTTGAGGCGGCTCCACAGTCAAAACGTTTAGGCCGGTTTGAGGCGGCTCCACAGTCAAAACGCTTTAGGCCGGTTTGAGGCGGCTCCACAGTCAAAACGTTTAGGCCGGTTTGAGGCGGCTCCACAGTCAAAACGTTTAGGCCGGTTTGAGGCGGCTCCACAGTCAAAACGTTTAGGCCGGTTTGAGGCGGCTCCACAGTCAAAACGTTTAGGCCGGTTTGAGGCGGCTCCACAGTCAAAACGTTTAGGCCGGTTTGAGGCGGCTCCAGTCAAAACGTTTAGGCCGGTTTGAGGCGGCTCCAGTCAAAACGTTTAGGCCGGTTTGAGGCAGCTCCACAGTCAAAACGTTTAGGCCGGTTTGAGGCGGCTCCAGTCAAAACGTTTAGGCCGGTTTGAGGCAGCTCCACAGTCAAAACGTTTAGGCCGGTTTGAGGCGGCTCCACAGTCAAAACGTTTAGGCCGGTTTGAGGCGGCTCCAGTCAAAACGTTTAGGCCGGTTTGAGGCGGCTCCAGTCAAAACGTTTAGGCCGGTTTGAGGCAGCTCCACAGTCAAAACGTTTAGGCCGGTTTGAGGCGGCTCCAGTCAAAACGTTTAGGCCGGTTTGAGGCAGCTCCACAGTCAAAACTTCAGACACTGAACGACACAAAATGAGACAAACGGAAAACAGGACTTTTGTATTTACGAAAATCACTCAAAACAAAACAGAGACTGGAGCTGAAACAGAGAAAAACTGAAACAAATACGGACTTTTCTTAGAGACCAAACCAGGACTAAACCAGGACTAAACCAGGACTAAAGCAGGACTAAAGCAGGACTAAACCAGGACTAAACCAGGACTAAACCAGGACTAAAGCAGGACTAAAGCAGGACTAAAGCAGGACTAAACCAGGACTAAACCAGGACTAAAGCAGGACTAAAGCAGGACTAAAGCAGGACTAAACCAGGACTAAACCAGGACTAAAGCAGGACTAAAGCAGGACTAAACCAGGACTAAACCAGGACTAAACCAGGACTAAAGCAGGACTAAACCAGGACTAAAGCAGGACTAAAGCAGGACTAAACCAGGACTAAACCAGGACTAAACCAGGACTAAAGCAGGACTAAAGCAGGACTAAAGCAGGACTAAACCAGGACTAAACCAGGACTAAACCAGGACTAAAGCAGAACTAAAGCAGGACTAAACCAGGACTAAAATAGGACTAGACCAGGACTAAACCAGAACTAAACCAGGACAAAACTAGGACTAAAACAGGACTAAAACAGGACTAAACCAGGACTAAAATAGGACTAAACCAGAACTAAACCAGGACTAAACCAGGACTAGGCCAGGACTAGACCAGGCCTAAAACAGAGCTAAATCTGGAATAAACCAGGACCTCACCAGGGCTAAATCCGGACAAGAGCTGTAGACTAGGACTAGACCAGGACTAAATTACACGGACTAAATCAGCGCTAAATCTGGATAAAAACCAGGACCAAACCAGGACTAAACATGGACTAAATCCGGACTAAACCAGGACTAGAACAAGAATAAACCAGGACCTATAACTAGGTCTAAATCGGGACTGAACCAGGACTAAACAGAGGCTGCGTGGGCAGATTAATTTGCTTTCACGGCTGATGAGACGGGAACAGGCCGTTCTACACCAGATAAAACCAGGACTGAGCACAGAAGCAAACACGTTTTTTATGGATTTTGTGGATAATTTAAGTTTGGATTTTTATTTCCCACGTGGAGAACTCAAAACGACAGTGTTCAAAATGTTTGTGTCACGCGGCAGAAATAAAATCCTGTGTTCTCTGCAACGTTTTACTGATTTCATAACTGCAAAACACTAAAGTCTTTGATACAGATCAAACACGGGGAAAAAACGTGTCGCGTTATCCTCATTTCTGAAGTTTTAAAGACGCCACATGGTGATAAATACAAGACAAGGACAAAGACGAGACAAATAACAACAAAAAAACTGAAAATAACAATACGACGCTGCCACAAAATATAAACAGATGAACAAACTGTGGGTAAAACTGAAGCCCAAACCAAACGTGCGTCAGTGCTGAAAATAACCCCTGGACTAAATCTGAATCTTAAACTCGCTCTGTCAGGTCTGGACCAGGACTAAAACAAAACAAAAGCAGCTAAAGCCAGACTAAACCAGGACTAATACAGCTGAGTTCACAAACTGTTGAGGTTTGGGTGGAAATCAGCGCCGAACAAACCAAAACAAACATGGAGATCAGAGATAATAAAGAAGTGGACGTAACCCGGGCGAACACTGTGATTTTTGGTCGTTTTTGAGCCGTTTTTGGGCTATTTTCTACTCAGGATCGGGCCGAGTTTTGGCTTAATCGTGCGTCGTGCTTCCTGTCGTAAACACGCGGTAACCAGAACACTACAAAAAGGATTTTCTAGCATAGTTAAACTCACTTGAATTAAGCAGATTCATCTTAAAAGATCAATTTTAAGATTTTTTTTTAACTTGTTTCAAGATATTCCGTCCTGATTTATCTTATCCAGATATTACAACTTATTCTAAGCACTTTTTATATTAACTCAGTCCAGGTTAAGCCTCTTTAACTTCCTTCTCAAACCAATAAGGTGAAAAATCTGGCCATAAATACTTGAAACTCGTGTTTTCTGCTTAGAACAAGATTCGTATTTCGTCTTGTGTTTAACCCCTGAAGACCTAAGTGTAATTTTAGTACTTTTCTCCTCGCCTGGATTTTTTTCTTAATTTTGCTTTTATAACTGCCCCTTTTGCCCTATAATGAAGTGTTCTACCTCCTTTTGTTCAGTCCAACCTGTTATTTCACAATCTGCTGCTGTAGTTGTGTCATGAGGCTGTGATAAAAGCTACAGGACCAGAAATAGATGAAAAAGAAAAAACAGAAAATAAAATTCACACTCTTTTATACAAAACACACAGCAAACATGTAGAAACAACTTTTTGGACATAAAAAATGCTTAATTTAGGGCTCACCAAAATGCGTAATTTGCCATTTATGTGAGAATTAACTCCACTTAGAGCGACTTTTTCACTCGTTCTAAACACACACAGTCAGAGGAGTCGACCATCTTGACTCACTTCACTCTTTGGCAAAGTTTGGCTCGATCAAAATGGACGGAGCGCATGAGTTTGGGGAAAACAAAGTTCCTGTTGGACACTCGTTTTGCTCACGTCATCACACAGCGTGAGTGTGACGTAGGATAAAGCCGCAGAAATGTACAGAAACCTCTATGTCTGCACTTTCAGAGGGGAAAAGGAAGTTTCTGTCTTTTACGGTGAGAAAGTTCTGCGCGGTTATAGAAAACAGATTCCTCTGAGTCGTGTACGATGTCGTAGGTCTTCGAGGGTTAAGAAAACTTGATAAATGAAAATTTCTTACTGCACTGACAGATAATTTCACTTAAAATAGGGCATTTTTACATCAAAATTTGTATTTTTTTTCTTATTTTTTCTCTTATTTTTGCTTTTTTTCAGGAATCGTAGTTGGTAAAAAAGTCAAACCTGTCGCCTCTCGTTTCACTGCTGAACCGTGAGCAATGAACTTGTAAACCCTGAGATTCGGTCGCACAGTTTGAGCTGGAGCTGCGTGAAAACAACGAAAATATTGCATCACCCATAGTCAAATGAAGCTCATCGAGGCTAGCAGTTATACAGGGGAATTTGGAGCCAGTTCTATATAAGGAAAAAACCCCGGGATCATGTAGAGGGCGTTCACACAGCGGCACGTACACGGAGGAGTGACGTTTTTTTAAATAAACAAAGTGAACTGGAGCCAGAGTCGATGGAGCCGGAAGCGCCCCCCGCGCTCACTTCCTGTTCGGAACGTGGTCCATGATATAAACGCCCACTTATATGAAGAGCAAACAGAAAAACAGACGTGGTGCCGAGGTGAAAAGGTGTTTGTCCTTTTGCCTCGTCTGCGTTTAAATAAAGTTTGATTCTCGGTTCGTTTTGTTTTCGTTTTTTCCCTGATAAACGTGTGGAAGTTTGTTCAGGTTCGACTCGAGCTCTTCACTCGTTCGACCTTCATCGTTTGACGTTCATCAAATGTTTGACTTCGGTGAAAACGTTCGGTTCATTCCCCGAAAATAAAACTGACATTAAAATTCCACACGTTCCTCCTCCTCCTCCTCTTCTCTCGCTCATTCCTCTATCTCTCTCCATCTCTCCTCCTCCTCTTTCCTCTATCTCTCTCCCCTGTCTCTCCTTCTTTCTTCCTCTCTCTCCTCTTTCTGTCTTTCCTCCCTTTTCCTCCTCTCTCTCTAAGTTCTCTCTCTCATTTCTTCCTCTCTTCTCCTTTCTCCTCCTCTACTTCTCTCTCCTCTCCTCTCTGTCCCTCTCTCTTTTTTCTTCATGTCTCCTCCTCCTCTCTCTCTCTCTTCCTCTTTCTTCTCCTCCTCTCTTCTCTCTATTCTCTCTCCTCTCCTTTCCTCTTTCTCCTCTCCTCCTCTCCTCTCTCTTTCTCCTCTCTTTTCTTTTCTCCTCTCCTCTTTCTCCTCTTTCCTTTCTCTCTCCTCTCTTTTCCTTTCTCCTCTCCTTTCCTCTTTCTCCTCTCCTCCTCTCCTCTCCTCTCTTTTCCTTTCTCCTCTCCTTTCCTCTTTCTCCTCTCCTCTCTCTCTCCTCTCCTCTCTCTCCTCTCTTTTCCTTTCTCCTCTCCTCTTTCCTTTCTCTCTCCTCTTTCTCTCTCCTCTCTCCTCTCTTTCCTCTCTCTCCTCTCCTCCTCTCTCCTCCTCTCTCCTCTCCTCCTCTCTGTATTCCTTCTCTCTGTCTCATCTTTTCTTCTCTCAGACACAGGCTCGTCTCGTTTTTCGCTCTAAATTCGTTTAAACTCAGATCATTTCATCTTTATCACATTTACATAAAACATCGAATCTGGGACAAGTAAAAGTCTCTAAATGTGTAAAACAAAGAGGCAGAATTCAAAAGATTAAGTTTCAAACAGCTGCATTGTGGAACTTTTCTGGTTTGGGGCTCCGTCAGCTGCTTGTTTCCATGGATACGTCATTGCTCTGTACCTGGAATGTCCCAGAGTGTGACTTTAAACAGCTCTACTTTACATTTATGAAGGTGGTTTTACAGCTCAAAACACCCAGAAAAACAGACATTCTGAGTGTGAGCGGCGTCGCCTCTCCACAGATCTGACCTGGAACTAGGCCTGGTTTGGTCTCCATGGAGACAGAAAGGTTTAATGTCGTACTGCGGAACATTCCAGACAAAGCAATAACATCTCCATGGAGAAAAGGATCTGATGCCCCTTCCACCAGAAGAGTTACACATTGTTTAGTCCTGGTTTAGTCCTGGTTTAGTCCTGGTTTAGTCCTGGTTCAGTCCTGGTTCAGTCCTAGTTTAGTCTTGGCTTGGTCCTGGTTCAGTCTTAGCTCAGTACTGATTTAGTCCTGGTTCAGTCCTGGATTAGTCTTATTTTGGTCCTGGTTTAGTCCTGGTTTAGTCTTTGGTTCAGTCCTGTTTTAGTCCTGGTTTAGTCCTTGGTTCAGTCCTTGGTTTAGTCTGGGTTTAGTCCTGGTTTAGTCCTGGTTTAGTCCTTTTTTAGTCCTGGTTTAGTCCTTGGTTCTGTCCTGTTTTAGTCTGGGTTTAGTCCTGGTTTAGTCCTTTTTTAGTCCTGGTTTGGTCCTGGTTTAGTCCTGATTTAGTCCTGGTTTAGTCCTGGTTTAGTCCTTGGTTTAGTCCTGGTTTAGTCCTTGGTTCAGTCCTGTTTTAGTCCTTGGTTCAGTCCTGTTTTAGTCCTGGTTCAGTCCTGTTTTAGTCCTGATTTAGTCCTGGTTTAGTCCTTGGTTCAGTCCTTGGTTTAGTCTGGGTTTAGTCCTGGTTTAGTCCTGGTTTAGTCCTTTTTTAGTCCTGGTTTAGTCCTTGGTTCAGTCCTGTTTTAGTCTGGGTTTAGTCCTGGTTTAGTCCTTTTTTAGTCCTGGTTTAGTCCTTGGTTAAGTCCAGTTTTAGTCCTGGTTCAGTCTTGGTTTAGTCCTTGGTTCAGTCCTGTTTTAGTCCTGGTTCAGTCCTGTTTTAGTCCTGGTTTAGTCCTGGTATAGTCCTTTTTTAGTCCTGGTTTAGTCCTTGGTTCAGTCCTGTTTTAGTCTGGGTTTAGTCCTGGTTTAGTCCTTGGTTCAGTCCTGGTTTAGTCCTGGTTTAGTCCTTGGTTCAGTCCTGTTTTAGTCTGGGTTTAGTCCTGGTTTAGTCCTTGGTTCAGTCCTGGTTTAGTCCTGGTTTAGTCCTTGTTTCAGTCCTGTTTTAGTCCTTGGTTTAGTCCTGGTTTAGTCCTGGTTTAGTCCTTGTTTCAGTCCTTTTTTTAGTCTTGGTTTAGTCTTGGATTAGCCCTGGTCTTTTCTTGGATTAGTCCTGGTTTAGTCCCAGTTTCGAAGAAGAAGGAGAAGAAGAAGGAGAAGAAGAAGAAGAAGAAGAAGAAGAAGAAGAAGAAGAAGAAGAAGAAGAAGAAGAAGAAGGTGAGCAGCGTCGTGTTCTTCTTCTCCTTTGTTTACAGCGGTGCAGTTTCCATGGCGACAGAGTTTTGTCCTTGTGCGGCGGCAGAGTGGTTAGCGCCTCTTTTATTTAAACCGTAACACTTTCTTTTCCATCACCATCTGCGTTCATTTCCTCTCCTCTTTCACTCCTCCAATCGCTCTCTCTTTTTCTCCTCTTCTAGCCCTCCACTCCTCTCGTCTCTCATCCCTCTTTTCTTTCTCTCTTTCTGTGTTCTTTAGCTGCTTTTATTCTTTTGTTCAGTTCTTTCTCCCTCGATGGTTTGACTCTCTCTCTCTCCGTCTCTCCTTCTCTACTGGTCCTCTCTCTCCTCTCCTCTTCTTCCTCCTCTCTTTTTATCCTCTCTTCCTCAGTCCCTCTCTTTCTCTCCTCCTCTCCTACAGTACTCCTCTCTCTCTCTGTCTCTTCTCTCCCTCCTCCTCTTCCTCTCCTCGTCTCTCTCATTCCTCCTCTCCTCTCTCGCTCACCTTTCTCCTTCCCTCCTTCCTTCCCTCTCGCTCCCTCTCTCTCGCCTCTCTCCCCTTCACTCTTTCCTTCCCTCTCCTCTCTCCTTCATTCCCTCTCTCCCCTCTTCTCTGTCCTTCATTCTCTCTTCCCTTCACTCTTCCCGTTCTCCTTCTTTGCGCTCCTCCCTCTCTCCTCTCTCTCTCCTCCCTCTCTCCTCCCTCTCTCCTCTCCTCCCTCTCTCCTCTCCTCTCTCCTCCCTCTCTCCTCCTCTCTCTCTCCTTCTCTCTCTCCTCTCTCGTCTCCTCTCCTCTCTCCTCTCCTCCTCTCTCTCCTCTCCTCTCTCTCCTCTCTCCTCTTCTCTCCTCCTCTCTCCTCCTCTCTCCTCCCTCTCTCCTCTCCTCCTCTCTCTCTCCACCTCTCTCCTCCTCTCTCCTCCTCTCTCTCTCTCTCTCCTCTCCTCCCTCTCTCCTCTCCTCCCTCTCTCCTCTCCTCCCTCTCTCCCTCTCTCCTCCCTCTCTCCCTCTCCCTCTCCTCCCTCTCTCCTCTCCTCTCCTCCCTCTCTCCTCTCTCTCCTCTCTCTCCTCTCCTCTCTCTCCTCTCCTCCCTCTCTCCTCCCTCTCTCCTCTCCTCCCTCTCTCCTCTCCTCCCTCTCTCCTCTCCTCCCTCTCTTCTCTCTCTCTCCCCCCTCTCTCCTCCCTCTCTCCTCTCCTCCCTCTCTCCTCTCCTCCCTCTCTCCTCCCTCTCTCCTCTCCTCCCTCTCTTCTCTCTCTCTCTGTTGGACACGGGCCGTTGGATTTTGAGGCCGGAGCCAAAGGTTCGTGAGGACGACAGGAGCGAAGAAGAAAAAAAAGAGAGAGAGAAACAGAGTCGCTCAGGAGGAAAGGAGAGGGGGAACGAGAGAATAAAACCAGATGGAGAGAAAATAAGGAGAGAGGAAAGAGGAGGGAGAGGAAAGTAAAATTACTCAAGAGGAAAAGAGCTGTGAACGGAAGAATGAAACCAGCAAAAAGAGGCAGATAAAAGATGGAGGGAGAGGAAAGAGGAGAAGAAAAGTCATATTATTCAAGAGGAAAGAGCTGTGAACGAAAGAATAAAACCAGCAAAAAGCAAAAAGAAAGGGAGAGGAGGAGAGAAAAGGAGGAGAAAAGAGGAGGTTGAGAGTAAATAAAACCAGCCAAAAAGAAAGGGAAAGAGAGAGAGAAGAGGGAGCGAGGGGGGAAGATGAAAAAGAGAGGGAGAGAGGAAAGGAAAGTCAAATTGTTCAAGAATAATAGGTGTGAATGAAAGAATAAAACCAGCAAAAAGTGAAAAGAGAGGGAGAGAGAGCAAGAGAGGATGGAGAGAAAGAGAAGAGGGGAGAGAGAGCAAGAGAGAGAGGGAGAGGAAAGTAAACGCAAGAAGAAAGAGCTGTGAACGAAAGAATAAAACCAGCAAAAAAGGAGGGAGAGGGAGGGAAAGAGAGAGGAGGAAAAGGGAGAGGGAGAGAGAGAAAGAAGGAAGAGAAAGAGGGAGAGAAGAGGACGACAGAGAGAGGGAGATAGAGGACGAAGAGAGAGAGGAAGGAATGGGAGAGAGGGAGGAGGAAGAGAGAGAAAAGGAGGAAGAGACAGGGAGGAAAAGAGGGAGCGAGAAAGAGAGAGAGAAAGGAGGAAGAGAGAGAGGGAAAGAGGAGGAAGAAGAGAGAGGGGAGAGGAGGAAGAAGAGAGAAAGAGAGGAGGAAGAAGAGAGAAAGAGAGGAGGAAGAAGAGAGGAGGAGGAGGAAGAGAGGAGGAAGAAGAGAGAAAGAGGAGGAAGAGAGAGAAAGAGAGGAGGAAGAAGAGAGAAAGGAGGAAGAGAGAGAAAGAGAGGAGGAAGAAGAGAGAAAGAGAGGAGGAAGAAGAGAGAAAGGAGGAAGAGAGAGAAAGAGAGGAGGAAGAAGAGAGAAAGAGAGGAGGAAGAGAGAAAGAGAGGAGGAAGAGAGAAAGGAGGAAGAGAGAGAAAGAGAGGAGGAAGAAGAGAGAAAGGAGGAATAGAGAGAAAGAGAGGAGGAAAAAGAGAGAAAGGAGGAAGAGAGAGAAAGAGAGGAGGAAGAAGAGAGGAGGAGGAGGAAGAGAGGAGGAAGAAGAGAGAAAGAGAAGAGGAAGAAGAGAGAAAGGAGGAAGAGAGAGAGAATAAAGAGACAGAAGGAAAAGAGAGGAGGAAGAGAGAGGGAGAGAGAGAAAGTCAAATTATTCAAGAGGAAACAGGTGCGAATGAAAGAATAAAAGCAGAAAAAAGCGAGAAGGAGCGAGAGAGGAGGACAAAAATAGAGAGCAATCAGGAAGTAAAATAAGTGAGAAAGAGAGTGTGAAAAAGAGAGAGAGAGCGGGAGAAGAAAGTCAAATTATTCTAAAGGAAAGAGGTGTGAACAAAGTATTAAAACCAGAGAAAGAGAAAAAAAGGAGAGAGAAAGAGTCATACCCGGGCTAACCACTCTGCCGCAGCACATTCCCACATATAAATAAACGTAAATAAACTCTTTCTTTTTCTTCTTCTCCTCTTTTTTTCAGACTCAAACTGAACCTCCTGAACCTCCCGACGCCGTTTCCGGTCGTCCCGGGTTCGCCGCGTTAAAGCTTCACTCCGGATCCGACGTTTCCCGCCGTGAGATTCCAAACTGACACCAATTCCACCCATTTCTCCCTCGTCTGTCGCCGGGAAGAACGAGGGATGACAGCTCCGAACGAGAAATACAGCGTCGAAAGTGCAAATCCTCATCCAAACTAAAATGTTCAAACTTTCCCTGCGCCGCATTTTCACTGTAAGTCAATAGTGATTCTGAAAACACAGAAACACTCGTTTTTTTAGACAATAGAATGTGATTTTTAACGTTAAAAAGCCACAAAACAGAAGATTTACACGGGAAAAACTGTATCTAAGTAAGTAAAAATACTTAAAGACTTAATACCGGCAAAAAAAGAGGATCTAGTTTCGATATTAGTTATGGAAAGTGTCGGGCGGTCTCCAAATTTTGATACCGTTAAGATCTACGTTATCGTATACGATAACGAGGAATATGTTTTCTATAACCGCACAGAACTTTCTCACCGTAAAAGACAGAAACTTCCTTTTCCCCTCTGAAAGTGCAGACATAGAGGTTTCTGTACATTTCTGCGGCTTTATCCTACGTCACACTCACGCTGTGTGATGACGTGAGCAAAACGAGTGTCCAACAGGAACTTTGTTTTCCCCAAACTCATGCGCTCCGTCCATTTTGATCGAGCCAAACTTTGCCAAAGAGTGAAGTGAGTCAAGATGGTCGACTCCTCTGACTGTGTGTGTTTAGAACGAGGGAAAAAGTCGCTCTAAGTGCAGTTTATTCTCAAATAAATGGCAAATTACGCATCTTGGTGTGTGTAATTGCACATCCCTTTGCTATTTTTATTTGAAATGTTTATTTCAGTCAAAATGAACAAATCCAAATGTAATAAACACCAGGGAAATGCAGAAGTGCTGTGGCTCTGGCCCTGGACCTGACAGGAGCTGTTTCCAGGACTGGACCAGGAAAGTCATGGAGCGATTACACTTTTTGTTTTGTTTTTAGGGCAATAAGGAGATTTTTAATTTACTTACAGACTTGATATTTTGCATTTTTGTAGCTAAGGCCCTAAATTAAGCATTTTTTATGTCCAAAAAGTTGTTTCTACATGTTTGCTGTGGGTTTTGTATAAAAGTGTGAATTTTATTTTCTGTTTTTTTTTTCTTTTTAATCTCTATTTCTGGTCCTGTAGCTTTTATCACAGCCTCATGACACAACTACAGCAGCAGATTGTGAAATAACAGGTTGGACTGAACAAAAGGAGGTAGAACACTTCATTATGGGGCAAAAGGGGCAGTTTTAAAAGCACAATGAAGATCCAGGCGAGGAGAAAAGTACTAAAATTGCCCTTAGGTCTTCGGGGGTTAACAGCAGGTTACTGTATCACCGTCGTCTTGGCATCGATTAGAATCAGATTTTCGATATTTCTCACAGCCCTGTTTGACCGTCCTGTATACAACGTTTAAACCTTTTCTTTCTTCTTCTTCTCGTGTTCTTTGAGCGGAACATGGAGCTGTCCATCACTGTCACCGCGTTATCGATGCGTTTGCTCCCCCCCCGCCGGAGGAACCCCGTCACCCCCTCTCACCCCCTCCTCCTTTCAGATTGAAGAAAAGAGCTCAAAACATCAGAAAACGGCGTAAAGCGACGGCTCAAAACTCATCATCCAGCTCAAAAAAGACACCAAAATCGTCCCATTATTGCGAAGAAACTGCACAAAACACAAATACCGACCCAGATCAGGAGTGTAACCCACAACCTCCTTCTAAAGAGAGGACAGGCTAACCACTCTGCCACAGGAACACAGGGAGGACCGGCACGCTGCACTCAGAGGACAGTCCGACATAAATAAAACATGCGGAACATGAAAAATACATTTCTCCGAACAGCAAACCTCCGAGTCAGAGGGAGAAGTCTGCGCGAAACCTGTTTGAAGCTCCGAAATGACAGAAACCCGACTCTTGTGAGGTTTAAGTCGTGTCATAACCACGTTTCCTCCTCAAAAACAGACCTGGAGCGTTTGATTAGTTCGTTTATTATTAGTTCCAGAGCTCCGTTCCACCTTGTGATGTCACCCGTTACCTTCAGTTCAGCAGAAAATGTCAATTCCAGCTCTGAAATGAGGGTGTGTGGAGTTTAAAAGCACAGTGGAGCCAACGTACGTGAACATTCGCACATTCATACAGACTTTTCTGCGTCAGTGAAGGAAAAACTCAAACTGAAACACAACGACACCCACGCGGGTCCATCTTTCCCTCAGCTGAGCTCCATAAAATGCTTCTTTAGATATTTATATAACTGTAGACGAGGTGGAACAGAGCGACTCAGAAGTGTGAATGAAACAAAACACGACTCCAGGTCCGTCTGCGATGAGGAAATTATTAATAACAGAGACTGGAAAACAACGTAATATACGAGCGTTTTAAGGCGACATTTACACGGGAACGGTCTGAAGTAAAAAGTGCATTTTCGTTCTCTTATTCCGCGTTTACACGAGCGTTTTGGGGGATTCGACACAGCGACGACAGCGTGGAGCGTTTTCAGGACTTCCACTACGGAGGCGTTTTCAGATTTTTGTATTTTTGTGTTTTCCACCTGTTACTGTGGTCGTATAAACGGCCCCTAAGACTAACCAGCACCGGACACTACTTTTCAAGGTGCATTGTGGGAAATTTTGAGTCCGCTACTATTTCAACGACGAGACCCTAGCCCTGTTTACATAAGAGTTTTAAATCCGATTCAAAATAATTTACTTCAGAAGTTATTTCTGATTTAAAGAGACACGTTTACATGCTGTTTTTAAATTCCAAATGAATTAATTCTGAATTAAATAGTTCACAATTAAAATATTCTCCTTTGAGTTGACATGGAAAACACGTTAAATCGTCTTTATTTAATCCCGCTCAGCGTCTGGGGGTGGGGAAGGTGCTGATTGGACAGTGACACAAACATATTTCCGTCTTTGGGAAGGAAACCCACACTTCAGCTGCTCCCGGCTTTTCTGTCATCTCGGTTTGTACCTATGACCCTGGTACCGCTGTTCCCCAGTTTGTTTAGGCGAGGGAACAGCCGCGGTGTTCCTCGTGTTTACAATCGACGTAAATACATTCGTGCCGCTGTCCAATCAGCACCTTTCTCCACCCCCAGAATTATTATTTCCATGTAAACTCAAAGGAGAATAATTTAATTCTGATCTATTTATTTCTATTCTATTTCTTATTCTATATATTCGGAATTAAAAACCGCATGTAAACGTGGACATTTGGGCTGCTCTAAAACTGCCACACTGCAAAAAAGCTTGGCCAAAACTTAAAGTATAAACACTTAAACCTCCTGGTGTGGGCCACCACCCACAGAGGGGTTCACAGGGGTCGAGTGCAGTAAAAGACTGGGCGGAGAACTGCTGCTCCAGCGACTCAGCCGGATACAGCGGAAGAAGACGGATGGATGGATGGACACTCAAATCTATCAGAAAATGACTTCAAAGTGTTGAAATGATGTGTCCATGGAGTGAGATAAGTTTACTTGCCAAGTTATCTTAAAATAAACGACCTCGAGGCGAGAATGAAGCGGTCCCAGAACTATTAAGTCGATAATAAATCTGAAAACAAGATGAATAACGTGATATAAGTGTGGAAATCTTGGCCGGATCAGAGAAACTGGCAGCGCCTGATCCGCCCGAACGCCGCCCTGAGTCGTGTCGGCCGCTCTTGAATGTGCCATAGACGTCCAGGCGCGGCCGGCCCCTCCCCTCGGCGGCGGTGGACAGTTGGCCGCGCACAGATGGTACAGAGGTGTGTGCGAACGAGGGGATTTGACTCTGACCCAGATCCGAGCTTTCACTGCTGCGCTGCCATGGCAACGCCCAGTCAGAATCAGCACCGCCGGTACGTTCGGTTTATCTGTGCGAAACGGGTCCGAAAAAACAATCCCCCCGCGCAGTTCAGAGGGGTCGGGGTTTTAAAGACGCACTACGGAACTTTTCTGCATGATGACAGAACGTAACAGAGGAGGTTTAGAGTCTTTTCAACAGCAGAAACACGTGTTTGGGGCTGAGTGAAGGAGACGTTTACTGAAGCTGCTGTGAGAAAATCATTTCACTTTTGTGTATTTATACTGACAGAGAAAAGCCTGGACTAAACCAGGACTAAACCAGGACTAAACCAGGACTAAACCAGGTCTAAACCAGGTCTAAACTAGGTCTAAAGTAGGACTAAACCAGGTTTAAATTAAGCCTAAACCTGGACTAAATCAGGACTAAATTAGGTCGAAACAAGGACAAAATCAAGATTACACCAGGGCTAAACCAGGTCTAAACTAGGACTAAACCAGGACTAAAACAGGTCTAAATCCAGATTAAACTAGGACTAAACCAGTTCTAAACTAAGCCTAAACCAGAACTAAACCAGGTCTAAACTAAGCCTAAACCAGGACTAAATCAGAACTACACTAGGATTAAATCAGGTCTAAATCAGAACTAAACCAGGTCTAAACTAGGTCTAAAGTAGAACTAAACCAGGTTTAAACTAAGCCTAAACCTGGACTCAATCAGGACTAAATTAGATCTAAACAAGGACAAAATCAGGAGTACACCAGGACTAAAACAGGACTAAACTAGGACTAAACCAGGACTAAAACAGGTCTAAACTAAGATTAAATCAGGAACACACCAGGACTAAACCAGGTCTAAAACAGGTCTAAACTAGGATTAAATCAGGTCTAAACCAGGTCTAAACCAGGGACTAAACCAGGTCTAAACCAGGTCTAAACCAGGACTAAACCAGGTCTAAAACAGGTCTAAAACAGGTCTAAACTAGGATTAAACCAGGTCTAAACCAGGTCTAAACCAGGTCTAAACCAGCTCCACAGTGAACTCGGCCTCTTCGCTCTGACCTGCCTCCAGACTTTATAAAACATTCTTCTGAACACATATTTGACAAAACTTTGCAAACTTTATCTGAACGTTTTCTCTTTTGCACTGCGGTTGCATCATTATTTCTGTGACATTTCACGTTCGAGTCCCTGATCTGTTTTCAAACCCGGGGAGAGAAAAGGACGCGAAATCTGACTCAATCCACAAACGCACAAAACAACAACGACGACGACGACGCTTTAAAAACACTTACACGTCCTTTTACTTTATGATCTCCATAATCGTGAACGGGGGACGTCTGTTTACGATGAGGAAACTGCATTAAGGCACAAAATGGCGGAACACGGGTCCTTTAAGACAGAGCAGTGCCTGCGGTTAGCGTCAGGTCCCCAGGGAATGTTCAGGGCATCAGCCGCAAACATGAAACTGAAGAAGAAACTGAACGTGATCCAAAGACACAGTTTAACAGGTTTGTTTAAAGCTGCACTGTGGAACTTTACGGAGGAGGGTCCATCAAGGGCTAAACCAAGACTAACCTAAGCCTAAACCAGGACTAAATCAGGTCTAAACTAGGACTAAACCAGGACTGAAACCAGACTGAATCAGCTCTAAACCAGGACTAAATTAGGACTAAATCAGGACTAAATCAGGTCTAAACTAGGACTAAACCAGGACTAAATCAGGTCTAAATTAAGCCTAAACCAGGACTAAATCAGGTCTAAACTAGGACTAAAGCAGGACTAAACCAGGACTAAATCAGGAATAAATCAGATCTAAACTAGGACTAAATCAGGACTAAACCAGGACTAAATCAGGAATAAATCAGATCTAAACTAGGACTAAAGCAGGACTAAACCAGGTCTAAATTAAGCCTAAACCAGGACTAAATCAGGTCTAAACTAGGACTAAACCAGGACTGAAACCGGACTGAATCAGCTCTAAACCAGGACTAAATCAGGACTAAATCAGGTCTAGACTAGGACTAAACAAGGACTAACTCAGGACTAAACCAGGACTAAATCAGATCTAAACTAGGACTAAAGCAGGACTAAACCAGGTCTAAATTAAGCCTAAACCAGGACTAAATCAGGTCTAAACTAGGACTAAACCAAGTCTAACTCAGGACTAAACCAGTACTAAATCAGGTCTAAATTAGGACTAAACCAGGTCTAAAACTGGATTAAATAAGGTCTAGACTAGGACTAAACCAGTACTAAATCAGGACTAAACTTGGTCTAAATCAGAACTAAATCAGGACTAAACTAGGTCTAAACTGGTCCACCAAGTGCTTGTCTCCATGGAGATGTTATGGCTTTGCCTGTAATGTTCCACAGTGAGGCATTAAACAGACTGTATATCCAGCAGGTGTTTTTAATGGTCAAAAACACCTTGTAAACGCGCATCTGTGTCTGAGCTCGCCCTCCACAGATCTGAACAGTAATAACCACCGGTCCCCACGGAGACGTTATGTTTTAATGCCGTACTGTGGAGAATTAAAGCAGCACCGTGCAACTTTTCCTTTACAATGTTACTGCTTTACTCATAAATGTTCCACAGTACGACATTAAACCTTTCTATCGTCATGGAGACCAAACCAGACCAAGTTACAGGTCAGATCTGTGGAGAGGCGACGCCGCTCACACTCAGAATATGTTTTTTTTGGGGATATTTTTGGCTCTAAAATCACCTGTAACTGAATAAGTGTAAAGTAGAGCTGTTTAAAGTCACACTGTGGAACATTCGAAGCATTTCTCAAGCCCATTTTTCATTTGCCTTTGCAGATAAGAGCAGATTTCTTGGCGTTTATCTCAAACTCCCTCCAGAGAGCGCGTTTTTAAATCTTCGTACATGACATGTTGTTGTTGTTCTTGGCGATTTCTCCGCTCTCTGAGTCCGAGCTCCTGACCATGTTTGGAGAGGGGCCACGGTCGCTCGCGCCGTGCCCATAAAAAGCCTCTCGTTTTGGGCTTGGAGAGCGGAGGCGCCTGGGTGTGCGCGGAGGAGGCTGGAGGTCCACGACTACAGCTGTGTTTTTATTAGGCTGATCTGAGGAAGAGATTATGAAAGAGGGACTAAAGCAGGACTACACCGGGTCTAAACAAGGACTAAACCGGGTCTAAACAAGGGCTAAAGCAGGACTAAACAAGGACTAAACTGGGTCTAAACAAGGACTAAAGCAGGACTAGACCAGGACTAAAACTGGACTAAACAAGACACTAAAGCCAAACTAAAACGGGTCTAAAACTGGTCTAAACAAGGGCTAAACCAGCACCAGACTAGAACTAGACCAGACTAGAGCTAGACCAGGGCTAAACTAGGACTAAAACTGGTCTAAACAGGGACTAAAGCAGGAATAAAGTGGGTACTAAACAAGGACTAAAGCAGGACTAAACCAGGACTAAAGCAGGACTAAAGGGGGGACTAAACAAGGATTAAACAAAGACTAAACCAGGAATAAAGTGTGACTAAACCAGGACTAAACAAGGACTAAACCAGGTCTAAACAAGGACTAAACCAGGGACTAAACCATGACAAAAACAGGACTAAAACAAGACTAAACTGGGACTAAACAAGGACTAAGCAAGGTCTAAATGAGGACTAAATCAAAACTAGACCAGGACTAAAACAGAGGTAAACAATGACAAAATCAGGACTAAACCAGGTCTAAACCAGGATTACAAAAGGACTAAACCAGGAATCAAACAGGACTAAAACAGTAAAAAACTTGGACTAAAGCAGGGCAGAACCAGGTCTAAACCAGATCTGAACCAGGACTAAACCAGGGCTACTACAACAGGTCTAAACCCGGTGAAAACCAGGTTTAAACCAGGTCTAAACCAGGTCTAAACCACGTCTAAATCCAGTCTTCATACATTCCTCCACCTGTCTGCTCTCATGTCCTCTGCTCTGTTGAACCTCCCACAGGAATCAGGTCTGGGGTCTGGTTTAGTCCGGTTCTAGTCCTGTTATAGTCCACACCTGGTCCCTGGTCCCTGGTCCCTGCGTAGACCTGGACCACTTTTCGACAGGAGCCCCTCTGCACCTGTCACGGCTCTATCCAGGCGCACTGACGGAGCCTGACAGGGCAAACTCAGGGAGGAAATCACAAACGTACATGACCAGATGGAGGAAGGACTTTAAAGCTGCACTGTGGGGCTTTTCTGGTGCAGGCTCCGTGGAGACTGGTTTGCTTTGGCTGGAATGTTTCACAGACTTTTGCAGCAACGGAAAAGCAACGGCAATTAGTATGCTAATGCGCACTTCCTGATTCTCGGATAGTAAAACACTTTATAATTATGCAATATATCTGCACTGGTTTGTGTGGAAGCCAAAGGTCTAAAGCAGGACTAAAGC
The DNA here is from genome assembly GCA_034769755.1 of Odontamblyopus lacepedii. NCBI lineage: Eukaryota > Metazoa > Chordata > Actinopteri > Gobiiformes > Gobiidae > Odontamblyopus > Odontamblyopus lacepedii. The sequence continues at coordinate 5,769,332 of CM068366.1, forward strand.
AGGACTAAAGCAGGACTAAACCAGGACTAAAGCAGGACTAAAGCAGGACTAAACAAGGACTAAAGCAGGACTAAACCAGGACTAAAGCAGGACTAAAGCAGGACTAAAGCAGGACTAAACCAGGACTAAAGCAGGACTAAACCAGGACGAAAGCAGGACTAAACCAGGACTAAACCAGGATGAAAGCAGGACTAAACCAGGACTAAAGCAGGACTAAACCAGGACTAAAGCAGGACTAAACCAGGACGAAAGCAGGACTAAACCAGGACTAAACCAGGATGAAAGCAGGACTAAACCAGGACTAAAGCAGGACTAAACCAGGACTAAACCAGGACTAAACCAGGACTAAAGCAGGACTAAACCAGGACGAAAGCAGGACTAAACCAGGACTAAACCAGGACTAAAGCAGTACTAAACCAGGACTAAACCAGGGCTCAAGCAGGACTAAACCAGGACTAAAGCAGGACTAAACCAGGACTAAAGCAGGACTAAACCAAGACTAAACCAGGACTATAGTTTTGCAATGATATTGTTCACAAATAAAATATAAAAATACAATGGATAATTTAACATATTTTCAATTTAGACCTAGTTAAGTTCTTGTTTAGTCCTGGTTTAGTTCTCTTTTAGACCTGGTTAAGTTCTTGTTTAGACCTGGTTTAGTTCTAGTTTGGTCCTGGTTTAGTTCTTGTTTAGACCTGGTTTAGTCTTAGTTTAGACCTGGTCTAGTCCTCGTTTAGACCTGATTTAGTCCTCGTTTAGACCTAGTTTAGTTCTGGTTTAGACCTGGTTTAGTCCTAGTTTAGACCTGGTTAAGACCTGGTTTAGTCCTTGTTTAGACCTGGTTTAGTTCTTGTTTAGACCTGGTTTAGTCCTTCATTGCTCACAAACATTCTTACTGTTGCCTCTCCGCAGATCTGACCCGTAACTTTGTACTTTTTAAACATACTCGTCTCCGTGGGGACAGATTTTAATGCCGCACTGTGGCACATTCGAGGTAAAGCTTCGCTCTGTCTCCGTAAACAGAAAAACCTAAACGTGGATGTTCAAAATAACTTTACTGAATAATTCGTTTGGGGCGATCTCGACTCCGCATCAGGGAAACTCGGGATTAAACTTTTCTAAATTAAAAACGAGGAGCAGAGCGAAGCCTTCAGGTCGTCACGGAAACTATCCACAACTTTGATTTTCTGTGGATTAAATTCTTTATGAAATTCTACTGTATTAAATTATATTTCAAATTTAACTTTACAGAAATGTGATTAGGACAAAATTAGATCTACAGGCAACAAAAGAGATCTGAACAAGGACTAGACCAGGACTAGACCAGGACTAAACCAGGACTGAACCAGGACTAGACCAGGACTGAACCAGGACTAAACCAGGACTAAACCAGGACTAGACCAGGACTGAACCAGGACTGAACAAGGACTAGACCAGGACTAGACCAGGACTAAACCAGGACTGAACCAGGACTAGACCAGGACTGAACCAGGACTGAACAAGGACTAGACCAGGACTAGACCAGGACTAAACCAGGACTGAACCAGGACTAGACCAGGACTGAACCAGGACTAAACCAGGACTAGACCAGGACTGAACCAGGAGTTAACCAGGACTAAACCAGGACTAAACCAGGACTAAACCAGGACTAAACTAGGACTAAACCAAGTCTAAACCAGGACTAAACCAGGACTAAACTAGGACTAAACTAAACTACAATTAAACCAAGGTAAACCAGGACTAAACCAGATCTAAGCCAAGACTTAACCAGGACTTAACCAGGACTGAACCGTAACTGAAAAATTCTAAATAATATATTTTCATATTTCATCCATCATATTGTCAATTTTGACCTTGGTTAGACTTTGTTTGGTTTAGTCCTGGTTTAATAATAATAATAATAATGCATCAGTTTTATATAGCGCTTTTCTGGACACTCAAAGACGCTTTACAGAGCATTATTCATTCACTCCAGACCCGGTGGTGGTAAGCTACTATTGTAGCTACAGCTGCCCTGGGGCAGACTGACGGAAGCGAGTCCTGGTTTAGTCCTGGTTCAGTCCTGGTTCAGTCCTGGTTCAGTCCTGGTTTAGTCCTGGTTCAGTCCTGGTTCAGTCCTGGTTTAGTCCTGGTTCAGTCCTGGTTCAGTCCTGGTTCAGTCCTGGTTTAGTCCTGGTTCAGTCCTGGTTTAGTCCTTTTCGTATGAAGTGCAATGTTTCCTGAATAAAGTGTAAAATCCTCAGAGCTCAGACAGAACAGAAGAAAAAACCTGTTTGAACAAGAACTGCACATTCAGTTTGGACAAGAAGAATCACAGAGAGAGAAGGAGAGAGGAGAGGAGAGGAGAGAGGAGGAGAGGAGAGAGGAGAGAGGAGAGGAGGAGAGAGGAGAGGAGGAGAGGAGAGGAGAGAGGAGAGGAGACGAGGAGAGAGGAGAGGAGGAGAGGAGAGAGGAGAGGAGACGAGGAGAGGAGACGAGGAGAGAGGAGAGGAGACGAGGAGAGAGGAGATGAGGAGAGAGGAGAGGAGGAGAGAGGAGAGGAGAGGTGGAGAGAGGAGAGGAGAGAGAGGAGAGAGGAGAGGAGAGGAGAGAGAAGAGAGGAGAGGAGAGAGGAGAGGAGAGGAGAGGAGAGAGGAGAGAGGAGAGGAGAGAGGAGAGGAGGAGAGAGGAGAGAGGAGAGGAGAGAGGAGAGGAGAGGAGAGAGGAGAGAGGAGAGGAGGAGAGAGGAGAGGAGAGGAGGAGAGAGGAGGAGAGGAGAGAGGAGAGGAGAGGAGGAGAGAGGAGAGGAGAGGAGAGAGGAGAGGGGAGGAGAGAGGAGAGGAGAGAGAGGGGAGGAGAGAGGAGAGGAGAGAGGAGAGGAGAGGAGGAGAGAGGAGAGAGGAGAGGAGGAGAGAGGAGAGGAGAGGAGGAGAGAGGAGAGGAGAGAGGAGAGAGGAGAGAGGAGAGGAGAGAGAAGAGAGGAGAGGAGAGAGGAGAGGAGGAGAGGAGAGAGGAGAAAGAGATAGAAGAGGGAGAGAGAGGTTGACTTCACATTGAAAACAGCCCCTCTCTCTGTCCCTGCTGCTGTGAGCCTCATTTTGTGCTCGTGTTAATCGGCTCCACATGATCCTGGGGTTTGTGTTTCACTCTTTTGTCCCTAAATACATTCCTCATATTGAAGCTGTAAGTGCCGACCCCGATGAGCTCCATTTGACTGGAGCCGAGCACTGTGGGAGACGTCACACTCACTAACCCGACCAGGACCAAACTGAGTCTAAGCGAGGACTCAACTTAATGTAAACCAGGACAACACCAGGACTAAACCAGGACTAAACCAGGTCTAAACCAGGACTACACCAGGTCTAAACCAGGTATAAACCAGGACTACACCAGGACTACACCAGGACTACACCAGGACTAAACCAGGACTAAACCAAGTCTAAACCAGGTCTAAACTGAGTCTAAACCAGGTCTAAACCCAGTCTAAACCAGGTCTAAACAAGGACTAAACCAGGTCTAAACCAGATCTAAACCAGGTCTAAACCAAGACTAAATCAGGTCTAAATCAGGTCTAAACCAGGACTAAATCAGGTCTAAATCAGGTCTAAACAAGGACTAAACCCGGTCGAAACCCGGTCTAAGCCCAGTCTAAACCCAATCTAAACCTGGTCTAAGCCCAGTCTAAACCCAGTCTAAACCGGGTTTAGTCCTTGTTTAGACCTGATTTAGACCTGATTTAGTCCTGGTCTAAACCAGATCTAAACCAGGTCTAAACCAGGACTAAATCAGGTCTAAATCAGGTCTAAACCAGGACTAAATCAGGTCTAAATCAGATCTAAACAAGGCCTAAACCCGGTCTAAACCCGGTCTAAACCTGGTCTAAACCCGGACTAAACCAGGTCTAAACCCAGTCTAAACCTGGTCTAAACCCGGTCTAAACCCGGTCTAAACCCGATCTCTGATAATCCTGTAAAAGTCGTATAAAGAGGTTCATTTCTCTTTTGTCACTTCCTCGTTCCAAACCCTCTGCGATGCGTTCAAGGTCCTTTTCTCCAAATGGAACAAAGTGTTTTATATTCCTCTCTGCTCCCCTGGGTGTTTCCGCAGCGCTCCTGAACGCACCGCTCCTCCTGACCGGAATCCTAAAGTACCACGGGCCTGACCTTTGCAGTCGTGCGTGTGCACAGAAACACACCGAGCGCAGGAAACGGGAAAAAGGAAAAACGCAGCAGAAGTAACACGAGTGTGAGAGAGCGACATCTGAACGACTGTCGGAAAACAGAGAGAGAGAGAGATGTACCCAGACATGACTCTATACAAGGAGGAGGAGGAGGAGGAAGAGGAGGAGGAAGAGTACTAGGAGTAGTCATAAATGTAGTCGTAGTAGTTGTGGTAGTACTAGTAACACTGGTAATAGTATCTGTAGTAGTAGCAGTATGAGAAGTATTAATAATATCAGTAGGAGTAAAAGCAGTAGAAGTAGAAGTACCAGACATAATAATAGAAGTAAACACAATTGTAGTAATAGTTAGAGTAGTAGAAGTAGGAACAGTAGTAATAGTAGTAGTAGTTATAGTAGTTATAGTAGTATTAGTAGTTGTAGTAGTAGTAGTAGTTATAGTACTAGTTATAGTAGTATTAGTAGTTGTAGTAGTAGTAGTAGTAGTTATAGTACTAGTTATAGTAGTATTAGTAGTTGTAGTAGTAGTAGTAGTAGTTATAGTACTAGTTATAGTAGTTATAGTAGTATTAGTAGTTGTAGTAGTATTAGTAGTTGTAGTAGTAGTAGTAGTTGTAGTAGTAGTAGTTATAGTACTAGTTATACAGCATTAGCAGCCGCAGCAGTAGTAGTATTAGCAGTCATAGCAGCATTAGCAGCCGCAGCAGCAGCAGCAGCAGCAGCAGCCATGTAGCACCAGCTATAGCAGCAGTACTAGCAGCCGCAGCAGCAGCAATTAGCAGCCATAGCAGCACAGCAGCCGCAGCAGCAGCAGCCACAGCACCAGCTAGCAGCAGTACTAGCAGTCGCAGCAGCTGCAGCAGCAGCCACAGCACCAGCTAGCAGCACAGCAGCCGCAGCAGCAGCAGCTACAGCACCAGTCATATGCAGTACTAGCAGCCGCAGCAGCAGCAGCTAGCAGCAGCATCAGCAGCCGCGTTGTTGCAGCAGCAGCAGCCGCAGCAGCAGCAGCAGCTACAGCACCAGCCACAGCAGCACTATTACTGCGTTGTTACCAGCAGTCGCAGTAGCAGCAGCAGCCACAGCAACCAGCCATAAGCAGCCAGTAGCCGCGCGTTGTTGCTGCAGCAGCAGCAGCGTTGTTGCCATAGCAGCTACCAGCAGTCGCGTGCTGCAGCAGCCGCAGTTGCAGCAGCAGCCATAGCACCAGCTACAGTTTTGTCGCCGCAGCAGCAGCAGCAGCCAGCAGCAGCATGTTGCGCAGCAGCAGCTATTGCTGCTCATGTTGTTACCAGCAGCCGCAGCAGCAGCAGCCATAGGCCATGTTGCTCACAGCAGCAGCAGCAGTTATGTGTTAAGCCAGTTGTTTCAGCAAGGCGCAGCAGCAGCTGCGCTTGCTAGCAAGCGTTGCTGTTTGCTGCAAGCAGCACCAGCAGTCGCGTTCGCAGCCGCGTTGCGCGTACCGCAGCAGCAGCCGCAGCAGCACCAGCAGCATTAGCAGCAGCAATAGCAGTTGTAGCAGCACAGCAGCAACCAGCAGCAGTTGTTGCAGCACCAGCCATAAGCGTTGTTGCAGCTGCGCAGCAGCAGCAGCCAGCAGCAGCCATGCTACCAGCAGCAGCAGCAGCCATGCAGCAGCACCAGCGGTCGCAGCAGTTGTTAGCGCATTGTTGCAGCAGCCATAGCAGCAGCAGCAGCATCAGCAGCCGCAGCAGCAGCAGCAGCAGCTTGCAGCAGCAGCCGCAGCAGCAGCAGCAGCACTAGCAGCAGCACTCAGCAGCCATAGCAGCACCAGCAGCCGCAGCAGCAGCAGCACCATAGCACCAGTCAGCAGCACAGCAGCCGCAGCAGCAGCCGCAGCAGCAGCAGCAATCATAGCACCAGCCATGTGCTACCAGCAGCCGCAGCAGCAGCAGCAGTAGCAGCAGCCACAGCGTTACCAGCAGCAGCAGCAGCCACAGCAGTACTAGCAGCCGCAGCAGCAGCAGCACCATAGCACCAGCTATAGCAGCAATTCAGCAGTCGCAGCAGCAGCAGCAGCCATAGCAGCTACAGCAGTTACTCAGCAGCAGCAGCAGCCATGCGCAGCAATTTACCAGCAGTCAAGTAAGCGTTGTTGCTAGTATTAGCAGCAGTAGTGTTATAGCAGTTGCAGCATTAGCAGTTGTAGCAGCAGCAGTAGTTGCAGCAGCAGTCGCGCGTAGTAGTAGTAGTATTAGTAGTAGTATTAGTAGTTATAGTAGTATTAGTAGTTGTAGTAGTAGTAGTAATTATAGTACTAGTTATAGTAGTATTAGTAGTTGTAGTAGTAGTAGTAGTTATAGTAGTAGTAGTAGTAGTAGTATTAGTAGTAGTAGTTATAGTAGTAGTAGTAGTACTAGTTATAGTAGTATTAGTAGTAGTTGTAGTAAATTAAATATCAAAATTATTGTTTTGAAAATTCCAAATTAAAACACTGGGAACATAACTGTACTTGGGTATTTTTGCACAGTTCTGATATATTCTGTACTGTATCTGCATCTAAACATAAACATATATGAGAATCAGGAAGTGCGCTGTTAGCATGCTGGCTGATGGGAAAACTGTTGTGAAAACCTTTAATAAACTCATCCTGGTGAATAATTAGTTTTGAATACAGAAGGAATAACTTTGGACGGCTGCAAACTGTTTTAAATGTTCTGCTTCTGTTTTTCCGGTTTTTAACACAGCAAAACTCAGGCACAGAGACTTTTCCGAGTATTTTCCGAGTGTTTTTGAGTCTGTCGTGTCAGATCAGGACGGGTTGTTTCTCGGCTCGTCCCTGAGGCTGGTACCGGAGCACAGCTGTTCCTCCCGCTCGTCCCACCTCCATTAGATTCACAGATTCCGGAGCCGGAGAGAAAGTCCGGACTGAAACATGCCTCAGTCCGGATCCGGGACAAACTCCGCATATATTTCCTGAATCACGTCCTCCCGCATCACGTCACACCGGCTCAGAGGGACAGAGGCACAACAGGGACTTTAATGAGCTCGTCTGCGATGTGATTTCAACCAGAAGAGGTTTAAAGCTGCACGGGCCACGTTTACATGATGTTTTTTAATTCCGAATTGACTGTTCTGAATTAAATAGTTCAGAATTTAAATATTCTCCTTCGAGTTTACATGGAAATAATATCTCGGAATTGAGGTTTCCATGGAAAACACGTTAATTTGTCTTTATTTAATTCCGCTCAGCGTCTGGGGGAGGTGCTGATTGGACAGCGACACAGACGTATTTCCGTCTTTGGGAAGAAAACCCACACTTCAGCTGCTCCCGGCTTTTCTGTCATCTCGGTTTGTCGTTACGACACAAACACGATCCGAACGTTTCCCGCGGTCGTTCCGATGATAATGAAGCAGCAGCTGGAGAATTCTGTCCTCACGCTTTACGTCTGTGAGCTGAGGAGGAGAAGGGAAGAGTGTGGGAGGAGGAGGAAGAAGACAAACTGAGTCTGAGGCTGCCACACCTCAGCCCACTCCCACATCCCACTCACAAATCCAAAGAGACGTGGAGGAAAGTCCCGAGAGACGACTGGACGAGCCGGATCAGAAGGACGACCCAACGAGCACCAACCACCGGGATTATTTTTAAGAAGAAGAAACGTTTACATGATCAAAGAATAAATTCATTCGGCTTTAAAATCGAAATAAACTACCCACTTACTTCGGAATTAAGTTGAATTCCGAATAATAATTTTTATTAGGAATTAAGTGTTTACACGGACTATTTAAAGCAGAATACATTTTTATTCAGAATTATTTTTATTCAGAATTGAAGCTCTTTTCCGGTGTCGGGGCATGTCAGCATTTATTTTGTTTTCAGTTTGTTTGGTTTTTTTGTGCATTTGAGTGTCGAAACCAAACAAGCGCTATGTAAGTCAGATATATTATTATTTTCATTATTATTATTATTATTATTATTATTATTATTATTATTATTATTATTATTATTATTATTATTAGCTTGTTGCCATGGAGATGTTGTCGCTTTGCCCTGAGTATGAGATTAAACGTATCTGTATATGTGGAGACCATAGTTTATATAAACAGACATGGTTAACCCACAGGAAGAAGTGAACATGGCTGTAATTGACTTTCTATTAAAAAATAAAATAATTGTCGCTCCTCTTTCTGTACCTTCTGCTGTCAGACTCGTCGTTTTGGTCTTAAAATATTCGTATTGACGCGCTCTACGTGACCCTGCTGTTTTTATTTCACTATTTTGTCCGTAAATCCAGATTATGAACTTTAATAATTAACAAATCAGGCGCCTTCCTTCCCTTAAGGTCGCTCCTTTTAGCGTTAGCAACAGGTTTGATTGACAGCGTTGCTAGGCGGGGCTTCAGCAGCCTCGCTCCTGATTGGCTCTCTGGTTGCTATGATTGGCTCTCTGGTTGCTATGATTGGCTCTCTGGTTGCTATGGTTGGCCCTTTGGTTGCTATGGTTGGCCCTTTGGTTGCTAGGATTGGCTCTTTGGTTGCTATGATTGGCTCTTTGGTTGCTATGATTGGCTCTTTGGTTGCTAGGATACCCCCAGCCGGAACTCCATATATGGGACTCGGCTCCAAATTCACTCCTGTAAACCAGACCAAAGTTACAGGTCAGATCTGTGGAGAGGCGACGCCGCTCACAGTCAGAACACCTGTTTTTCTACGTGTTTTTGAGCTGTAAAACCACCTGTAATCGAATAAAGTTTATTTATTATTATTATTATTATGTTTTTAATCATTCTCTTTATTGAATTTGTCCATAAATGGAGCGTAAATGTAGATTATAAAAGTGATTATAAAATAAAACAAAACCAGACAAAATAAAAGTGAACGACGAGCGGATTCGTCATAATATCTTTTCCAGCTCAGTTTTTACACATTTGTTGTAAAAATCTATAAAGTGTTGCCGAGCAGTAGAAAATATTCTCAGCTTTCCCTTGAGCGAGCGCCTTATTTTTTCTCACCGCAGATGCTTCATAACGTCGTTCATCTCAATCGGACGAGTCGGGAGTGTGTTTCGTTTCCATATTAGCGAGATTAATCTGCGCGCTAAAAGCATCGCGAAAAAAACAAACAAACAAAAAACAACGTATTGATTCGTTTCCAGATGCTCTAAAACCGCCTGTGTGAAGCAGTTTAGTCGTTTAAAGTCACACTGCGGGACATTCCGGGCAGAGGGATGACGTATCCATGGTAACGAGCAGGTGACAAACAGAAAAATCGCGTTCTGTCGTCTGAAGAAAGAGCTCTTTTTTTTTTGTTAGAATCGTGGTGTCAGACTCGAGAAATGTTCCGTAGTGTTGAAACAGAGTTTGAAGTTAGTTTATTACCATGGCGACAGTATTTTTACTGGAGCTGCAGTTGGTGTTTCTGATGGAGACGCTGCTGTTCTTCTCCGGACTCGTGACCTTGGGGTTTTAAGACGTGAGCTTCAGTCGTTTTCTGTCGACTTTAATTTGGAAATGAATAAAGAGGCGACGAGTTTTATAACCACGATCCAGACAGAAGAGGAGGAGAGGAGAGAGGGAAGAGGAGAGGAGGAGAAGAGGAGAGGGAAGAGGAGGAGAAGAGGAGAAGAGGAGAGGAGGAGAGGAGGAGAGGGAAGAGGAGGAGAGGAGGAGAGGAGAGAGGGAAGAGGAGGAGAGGAGGAGAGGAGGAGAGGAGAAAGAGGAGAAAGAGGAGGAGAGGAGAGAAGAAAGAGGAGGAGGAGAGGAGAGGAGAAAGAGGAGGAGAGGAGGAGAGGAGAGAAGAAAGAGGAGGAGAGGAGGAGAGAAGAGGAGAAAGAGGAGGAGAGGAGGAGAGGGAAGAGGAGGAGAGGAGGAGAGGAGAGAGGGAAGAGGAGGAGAGGAGGAGAGGAGGAGAGGAGAAGAGGAGAGGAGAGGAGGAGAGGAGAGGAGGAGGAGGAGAGAGGGAAGAGGAGAGGAGGAGAGAGGGAAGAGGAGAGGAGGAGAAGAGGAGAGGAGGAGAGGAGAGAGGAGAGGAGAAGAGGAGAGGAGGAGAGGAGGAGAGGAGAGGAGGAGAGAGGAGAGGAGGAGAGAGGGAAGAGGAGAGGAGGAGAGGAGAGAGGAGAGGAGAGGAGAGAGGAGGAGAGAGGAGAGAGAAGAAGAGGGAAGAGGAGGAGAAAGAGAGAAGGAGAGAGGAGAGAGGAGGAGAGGAGAGAGGAGGAGAGGAGAGGAGAGGAGAGAGGAGAGGAGAGGAGAGGAGGAGAGAAGTAGAGGGAAGAGGAGGAGAAAGAGAGAAGGAGAGAGGAGAGAGGAGGAGAGGAGAGGAGGAGAGGAGAGAGGAGAGGAGAGGAGGAGAGAGGGGAGAGGAGGAGAGGAGAGAGGAGAGGGAAGAGGAGGAGAAAGAGAGAAGGAGAGAGGAGAGAGGAGGAGAGCAGAAAGAAGCATAGGGTGAGGAGAGATGGAGGAGGGAGAGGGGAGAGGAGAGGAGAAGAGGAGAAAGAGAGGAGGAGAGAGGAGAGAAGGAGAGAGGAGGAGAGGAGAGAGGAGAGAAAGGGGAAGAAGAAGGGAGGGAGGAGACGAAGGAGAGCGAGAAGATGGAGGGAGGTAGAGAGGGAGGAAGGGAGAAGGGGAGAGCGAGGGATGAAGGAGAGATGTAGCGGAGGATGGAGGAGACACTTGAATCACAAAACGATAAATTACAAGTGACAGTTTTAACTTTCTGCTGTTAAATTGTTTTGGAAAATTTGACGCATCCGTCTCCAGCTCCATCTCTCCTCCTCTCACTCCATCTCTCTCCCTCCCTGTCTTCTCTATCTCTCCCCCACTTCTTTTACATTCTCTCTACCCCTCAATTTCAATCCCTTTTCTCTCTCTCCCTCTCGTCTCTCTCTCTGTCCCCTCTTCTCTCACTCTCTTCCTCTCTCTCCCCCTCTTTACTCCCCCTCTTCTCTCTCTCCGTATCACCATCTCTTATCTCTCTCTCTCTTTCTCCCCATCACCTCCCTCTCTCCATCACTATTCTTTCTCCCTCTCTATTTCCTTCTCCTCTCTTCTCTCTCTGCCCCTCGTTACTTCCCTCTCTTCTCTCTCTCTCTCCATATCTCCCTCTCTTCTCCATCTATCTCTTCATCTTTTCTGTCTCTCTTTCTCCCCCTCATCTCCCTCTCTCCATCCCTTCCTTTCTCCCTCTCCTCTCTCTCCCTCTCTCCTCCCCTCTTCTTACTCTCTTCCTTCCGCTCTCTCCCCCTCTTTACTTCCCTCTCTTCTCTCTCTATTTCCCTCTCCTCTCTTCTCTCTCTACCCCTCTTCTCTCCTCCCTTCCTTTCTCCCTCTCCTCTCTCTCCCTCTCTCCTCCCCTCTTCTTACTCTCTTCCTTCCGCTCTCTCCCCCTCTTTACTTCCCTCTCTTCTCTCTCTATTTCCCTCTCCTCTCTTCTCTCTCTACTCCTCTTTTCTCCTCCCTCCTTTCTTCCCACTCTACCCCTCTTCTCCAATCCCTCTCTTCCTCTCCTCTCTTCCCTCAGAAACGGCACAAACTCACATCAGTCACTCCGTTATTATTTTGAAGTTTTAATCAACGTGTCAAAAAGTTTCTGGCAGTTTTGTCCTTCACTTTTCCCCTCGTGGCCTTTAGTCGTCGGCCATTACTCCGGCGTGGAGTCTGTAACCCGACCTGACGCGCTCCGAGGCTGCGGTCCCGTCTACGCCGGCGAAACCAGATCCAGACCCGGACCCGGACTAAACCCGGACTAAACACGGACGTTAAGAGTTTATTTACACCTGCCGGATCCGCTTTCCCTGTGTTTATGTGGGCAGACACAACAGGCACGGATCAGGTAGCAAACAGGAAGTGAGACGCACAAACACAGGAAGTAGGTAAAAGAAGCCATTTTGAAGCTCACAGCGTTTAAAATACACTTGTCCAAGATTATATTTAGCCTCTCCACAGATCTGATCTTTAATTTGGCCTCAGTTTCTTGTCTCCATGGAGACAGATAACACAGGAAGTGAGTATGTGCACATTTACGGCTCCATCGTCTCTGGTTCCAATTGACTTTACTTACTTACATCCATTAAGTAATTAAGGGAAATTGTGAGTCAGTATAGTCACATTTTCTTTGTGTTTTGGTCGTTTTTAAGCAGCTTTTCTGTATTTTACTTCAACAAATGACAGTTTATGCCTCTGTTTACTGTCGGCAGGGATCAGATTGGTCAAAAATAGTGACATTTCTTGTATAAAACTGGGACAAATCGGTGGTTTTGGATAAATCTGCTGGGACAGGGGACACAGGGCTCCAAACGGGGACTGTCCCGGGGAAATAGGGACGTCTGGACACATTCTGGAGTGTTCTGCATGTATGTGCGTGGCAGAATGTTCAACGCTTACCCAGGAAAACCACAGAACGGATTTAAAGAGCACATTTTCAGGAGTTTGATTTTGTTTGTTTAGTTTGTTTCAGAGTTTGAGTTTCACAATAAAAAGGTGAATGCGATAAGAAAACGTATGATACATGACTGAAGTAAATACAGACGATAAACAGAGGAAGAATTATCCCCCCAAACGTATTCTGAATGTACAATATCGTTAAAAATATGAGCTGCAACACATAAACGGCGAATTGCAACACTTTAGTCCCTGTATTTACACAGTTTGAGTTCATAATTCAAAGGTCGACGGCTAAAATCTTCTCATATTGCAAAAAAACGACCAAAAATTCCTGTTTGTGCGAAGAAAAAAATACCGACGATTAAATACTGACGTCCAAAAATGACGGTCGATGGTGATAAAATAAATGAACTGAGCTCCAGACAGAGCAGTGCCCGAAGTTAGCGTCACATCCCGGGAGAATATCGACAAACTCAGCCACGAATTATCACAAACACAAACAGGAAGTAGCCCAATAAGAGTCGGGTTTGTGGAGACGCGAGCTTGCTCACAGCGAAAATAAATCAAAAATGTAAAAAAAAAGCATATATTTAGTATTTTATTTTATTTATTTAAGTATTTTTGGGGCTAAAAAGTGACACACTGTGGCTTTAAAATTCCGGACTGGTAATAAAAAATGCCAGACTCGTACTTCGTCGTTCCAAATCTGCAAAATTCCCACTTGTTGTGACGCTTCCTTATGCGTTTCTTATTTAGGTCACGTCTCCGTCGTCTGCTTTTCGTCATCCGTCTCTCCCCACGACTAAACCTCTCCCTCTTTTTATCTTTTTATCTTCTTCTTCTTTTTTTTTTTTCGGAGTTATTTTGAGTCGTGTCGACGGGAGAACGACGTCGGGAAAGTCGCGGCGCACAGACAGACTCGGGATCTCGGCGCTTTTCCTCAGGTTGTTTCGTGTTTTCGCGACTCTCGGACGCAAACGTGGAGTCGTCTTTACTGCAGAGGAAAGAAGAGAAGAGGGAAAAGAGAGAGGGAAAAGCTCCGGGTCCCAGAGGAAAAGACGGATAAATATAGGAACGAGGGACAGGTGAGGAGGAGAGGAGGAGAGGAGGAGAGGAGGAGAGGGACTTTGGGTATAGGACAAAGAGAGAGGAGGAGAAAAGAGAGCAGGGAGAGAACAGAGGAGAGGAGGAGAGAGGGTGAAAGGAGGGAGGAGGAGAATGGAGAGAGAGGAGGAGAGAAAGAAGGAGTAGGTAAGAGGGGGAGAGGAAGAACAGAGAGGAGAGAGGAGAAGGTAAGAGAGAGGAGGAGAAAAGACAGGATGGAGGGAGGAGAACAGAAGACAGGAGGGAGGAAGAGAGAAGGAGAGAGGGAGGAGGAGAGGAGGGAGGAGAATGGAAAGACAGAGGAGAGAGAGAGAGAGGAGGAAAGGAACAGAGGAGGGGAAGGAGGAAGAGAACGGCAGAGAGGATGAGAGGGAGCGAGAGAATGTGAAGGTAAGAGGAAGGGGAGAGGGAGAGAGAGGGAGAGAGGGAGGGAGTGGAAAGAGGAGGGAAAGAGAGAGCGACGAGGGAGAGGAAGGAGAAGGAGTGAGAGAACAGCGGAGAGGAGGGAGGCGAAAGGAGAGGAGAAAGAAGAGGAGAGGGGAAAGGAGAAAGGAGAGAGAGACAGAAAGAGAGGAGAAAGGAGAGGAGGAAGAGAACAGAGGAGAGGAGGAGAACAGAGAGAGATGAGAGGAGGAGAAGATGAGAGGAGGAGAGAGGGACAAGGAAAAAGGAGAGGAGGGAGGGAACAGAGAGAGAGAGGAGAGGAGGAAAATGGAAAGAGATAGGAGAAGAGGAGAGAAAGGATGGAGGGAGGGAGTGGAAAGAGGAGGGAGAGAGAGAGAGAGGGGAGGGAGGAGGAGGAGAAAGGAGAGGAGGAGAGAGGGAGAGAACAGACAGAACAGAGGAGCAGGAGAAGAGAGGAAAGAGAGAAGGAGACGTAAGAGAGGGGAGAGGAGAAAGAGAGGAGGGACGGAGATAAAAGAGGAGAGGAGGGAGGAAAATGGAGAGAGAGAGGAGAGGAAGAGAGGGGAGAGAGAGAAGGAGAAGGGAAGAGGGGAGGAAAGAGGGGTAGGAGTGAGGGAGTGGAATAAGGAGGTAGAGAGAGGGAGGAGGGGGAGGAGGAGAAGGAATGAGAGAACGGAGGAGAGAGGAGGGAGGCGAGAGGAGAGGAGAAAGAAGAGAGAAAGAAGAGGAGAGAGGAAAGGAGAAAGGAGAGGAAGGAGAGAACAGAGGAGAAGAGGGAGGAGGAAAAAGGAGAGGAGGGAGAGAACAGAGGAGAGGAGGAGAGAGGGAGGGAGGGGGAGAAAGGAGAGGAGGGAGAGAACAGAGGAGAGGAGGAGAGAGGGAGGGAGGAGGAGAAATTTGAGGAGAAGAGGGGACAGAGAGAAGGAGAAGGTAAGAAGGGAAGAGGAGGAGAATGGAGAGAGAGGAGAAGAGGAGAGAAAGAAAAAGTAGAGGCAAAAGGAGAGAGATAGAGAGAGAGGAAAGGAGAAAGGAGAGAAACAAAGAAAAGGAGAAAGGGGAGAAACAAAGAAGAGGAGAAAGGAGAGAAACAAAGAAGAGGAGAAAGGAGAGAGATAGAGAGAGAGGAAAGGAGAAAGGAGAGAAACAAAGAAGAGGAGAACGGAGAGAGATAGAGAAAAGGAGAGAAACAAAGAAAAGGAGAAAGGAGAGAAAGAAAAAGAAGGGGAGAAAGGAGAGAAACAAAGAAGAGGAGAAAGGAGAGAAACAAAGAAGAGGAGAAAGGAGAGAGAGACAGAAAATGAGAAAGGAGAGAAACAAAGAAGAGAAGAGGAGAGCAGAAAGGAGAGAGATAGAGAGAGAGAAAAGGAGAAAGGAGAGAAACAAAGGAGAGGAGAAAGGAGAGAAAGAAAAAGAAGAGGAGAAAGGAGAGAGAGAGAGAGAAAAGGAAAAAGGAGAGAAACAAAGAAGAGGAGAAAGGAGAGAAAGAAAAAGAAGAGGAGAAAGGAGAGAGGAAGAAAGAGAGAGAGAAAAGGAAAAAGGAGAGAAACAAAGAAGAGGAGAAAGGAGAGAAAGAAAAAGAAGAAGAGAAAGGAGAGAGAGAGAGAAAAGGAAAAAGGAGAGAAACAAAGAAGAGGAGAAAGGAGAGAAAGAAAAAGAAGAGGAGAAAGGAGAGAGAGAGAGAGAAAAGGAGAAAGGAGAGAAACAAAGAAGAGGAGAAAGGAGAGAAAGAAAAAGAAGGGGAGAAAGGAGAGAAACAAAGAAGAGGAGAAAGGAGAGAAACAAAGAGGAGAAAGGAGAGAGAGAGAGAAAAGGAGAAAGGAGAGAAACAAAGAAGAGGAGAAAGGAGAGAGAGACAGAAAATGAGAAAGGAGAGAAACAAAGAAGAGAAGAGGAGAGCAGAAAGGAGAGAGATAGAGAGAGAGAAAAGGAGAAAGGAGAGAAACAAAGGAGAGGAGAAAGGAGAGAAAGAAAAAGACGAGGAGAAAGGAGAGAGAGAGAGAAAAGGAAAAAGGAGAGAAACAAAGAAGAGGAGAAAGGAGAGAAAGAAAAAGAAGAGGAGAAAGGAGAGAGAGAGAGAAAAGGAAAAAGGAGAGAAACAAAGAAGAGGAGAAAGGAGAGAAAGAAAAAGAAGAGGAGAAAGGAGAGAGAGAGAGAGAAAAGGAGAAAGGAGAGAAACAAAGGAGAGGAAAGGAGAGAGAGACCAGAGGGAGGAGAGAAATAAGGGCCTATATTTAGCAGCAGGTCGTTTGGTCCTGAGCCGCACACACAGAATAAATAACTTCCATTATTCCCCTTTTATTTGAACAGTGTTTTATTTTGGAAAACGACAGAATTCCCTCCGTTCCGTCTCGGTCACGTGACACTTTAACGCTGCTTTTAAACCCGCACGACGTCTGCGGGAACGTTTTATTTTTATACTCACACATTTTATCGTTAAATTCACACAACAGCGGCGTTTTGTGTGCGGTTTTATTTTGTCGCGTTTATCCTCCGCACCTTAAAGGACGAGCCCCGGAAATACGGCCTGACGTTAAAACGGTCCGAGGAGCTAAAAGGGTCGGGAACGCTGAGGTATCGGAATGAGGAGGAGGAGAGAGGGATGGAGAGAGGAGTGTAAAGACGTGAACGCTTGAAAAAGACGAGAAGGAGCTGAACGTGTGGGACTAAACCAGGACTAAACCAGGACTAAAGCAGGACTAAACCAGGACTAAACCAGGACTAAACCAGGACTGAATGAGGACTAAACCAGGACTAAACCAGGACTCAACCAGGACAAAAGCAGGACTAAACCAGGACTAAACCAGGACTAAACCAGGACTGAATGAGGACTAAACCAGGACTAAACCAGGACTCAACAAGGACTAAAGCAGGACTAAACCAGGACTAAAGCAGGACTAAACCAGGACTAAAGCAGGACTAAACTAAGGACTAAACCAGGACTAAAGCAGGACTAAAGCAGGACTAAAGCAGGACTAAACCAGGACTCAACAAGGACTAAAGCAGGACTAAACCAGGACTAAAGCAGGACTAAACCAGGACTAAAGCAGGACTAAACTAAGGACTAAACCAGGACTGAATGAGGACTAAACCAGGACTAAACCAGGACTCAACAAGGACTAAAGCAGGACTAAACCAGGACTAAAGCAGGACTAAACCAGGACTAAAGCAGGACTAAACTAAGGACTAAACCAGGACTAAAGCAGGACTAAAGCAGGACTAAAGCAGGACTAAACCAGGACTCAACAAGGACTAAAGCAGGACTAAACCAGGACTAAAGCAGGACTAAACCAGGACTAAAGCAGGACTAAACTAAGGACTAAACCAGGACTAAAGCAGGACTAAAGCAGGACTAAAGCAGGACTAAACCAGGACTAAAGCAGGACTAAACAAAGGACTAAACCAGGACTAAAGCAGGACTAAAGCAGGACTAAACAAGGACTAAACCAGGACTAAAGCAGGACTAAACCAGGACTAAAGCAGGACTAAAGCAGGACTAAACAAGGACTAAAGCAGGACTAAAGCAGGACTAAACCAGGACTAAACCAGGACTAAACCAGGACTAAAGCAGGACTAAACCAGGACTAAAGCAGGACTAAAGCAGGACTAAACAAGGACTAAACCAGGACTAAACCAGGACTAAAGCAGGACTAAACAAGGACTAAACTAAGGACTAAACCAGGACTAAAGCAGGACTAAACAAGGACTAAACTAAGGACTAAACCAGGACTAAAGCAGGACTAAACCAGGACTAAAGCAGGACTAAAGCAGGACTAAACAAGGACTAAAGCAGGACTAAACCAGGACTAAACCAGGACTAAACCAGGACTAAAGCAGGACTAAAGCAGGACTAAACAAGGACTAAAGCAGGACTAAAGCAGGACTAAACAAGGACTAAACTAAGGACTAAACCAGGACTAAAGCAGGACTAAAGCAGGACTAAAGCAGGACTAAACCAGGACTAAACCAGGACTAAAGCAGGACTAAAGCAGGAATAAACAAGGACTAAAGCAGGACTAAACAAGGACTAAACCAGGACTAAAGCAGGACTAAACTAGGACTAAACCAGGACTAAAGCAGGACTAAACAAGGAATAAACCAGGACTAAAGCAGGACTAAAACAGGACTCAACAAGGACTAAACCAGGACTAAACCAGGACTAAAGCAGGTCAAAACCAGGATCAAACCAGGACTAAACTAGGACTAAAGCAGGACTAAAACAGGACTCAACAAGGACTAAACCAGGACTAAAGCAGGTCAAAACCAGGATCAAACCAGGACTAAACTAGGACCAAACCAGGTCAAAACCAGGACCAAACCAGGACTAAACCAGGTCTAAACCCTCCTTATTATCTACACCTCGAATTTTACACATTTATTTCCGTGTCTGTCCCTGAAGGCGTCAGGACGTGTCAATCAAATCCTCCAGTCTGTTCAAAGCCTCAAACACGACAGAAAAACAACGAAAACATCAAACGTACGGACGTCTTCCCTCCGCACGATGTTTAACAAGCGAAGAGTCTGTGTTCATCATCCAATAACAGAATAATACAGAATAATATAGTAGTAACAGTAGTAGTAGTAGTAGCAGTAGTAGTAGTAGTAGTAAATCCGGCCTTACCCAGTACTCCGAGTCTGTAGTTGAGCGTGATGACGATGACGTTCCCGTAACTCGCTAAAATACTTCCATCGATCATGTTCCCGGTGCCCTCCAGGTACGAGCCCCCGTGAATGTAAACCATGACCGGCTTCAGCCCGTTCTCGTCGTGGATATCTGAGAATGCACACAGTACACACACGTCTGAGAATACACACACGTCTGAGAATACACACACGTCTGAGAATACACGCAGTACACACACGTCTGAGAATACACACAGTACACACACGTCTCAGAATACACACAGTACACACACGTCTCAGAATACACACAGTACACACACGTCTGAGAATACACACAGTACACACACGTCTGAGAATACACGCAGTACACACACGTCTGAGAATACACGCAGTACACACACGTCTGAGAATACACACAGTACACACACGTCTGAGAATACACGCAGTACACACACGTCTGAGAATACACGCAGTACACACACGTCTGAGAATACACACAGTACACACACGTCTGAGAATACACGCAGTACACACACGTCTGAGAATACACACAGTACACACACGTCTGAGAATACACACAGTACACACAAGAGGAATGAGGGATTTGGGGTAAAATAACTGCAGTTTGTAGAGAGACTAATTAACAAAACACAACTCCAGGTCTGTTTTTGAGGCGGTAACAACATTAAAACACGACTTAAAGCTCCCGAGAGTCAGTTTTGTGTCATATCGAACCTTTTAATAATGTGATTCTGTTCAAAGTTCACATTTTAAACACGTCCCGAAGACCAAAAGACGAACAAACTAACGCAAGAATCACACTTCCGAACACGTTTGTACAGATCTAAACGACAGCGTCAGCAGCTTTTACTTGACTTCAAAAATCGCGGCCTTTGAGATTTGCTAATCAAGAAGTCGTTTATGCAAATGTAAACCCGTGAGCGCTGTCCATGGTGCTGAAAATGCATATCCTGGTTTAGGCCCAATTCTAGCCCTGATTTAGTCCTGCTTAAGCTCTGGTTTAGTTCTGGTTTAGTCCTGCTTTAGTGTTGGTTTAATTCTGCTTTAGTCCCTGGTTAAGTCCAAGTTTAGACCTGGTTTAGTCCTGGTTTAGCCCTGGTTTAGTCGTTGTTTACTCCTGGTGTAGTCTTGGTTCACTTCTAGTTTAATCCTGGTGTACTCCTGTTTAGTTTTGGTTTAGTCCTTGCTTGGTCCTGAGTTAGCCTTGATTTAGTCCTTTAGGTTTTAGTCCAAGTTTAGACCTGGTTTATTCCAAGTTTAGCCCTCGTTTAGTCCATATTTAGTCCAAGTTTAGTCCAAGTTTAGACCTGGTTTAGTCCAAGTGTAGTCCTGGTTTAGTCCATGTTTAGCCCAGGTTTAATCCTGGTTTAGTCCTGGTTTAATCCTGGTTTAGACCTGGTTTAATCCTGGTTTAATCCTGGTTTAGTCCTGCTTTAGTCCTGGTTTAGTCCTAGTTTAGACCATGGTTTAGTCCTGGTTTAATCCTGGTTTAGTCCTGGTTTAATCCTGGTTTAGACCTGGTTTAGTCCTGCTTTAGTCCTGGTTTAGTCCTAGTTTAGACCATGGATTAGTCCTGGTTTAGTCCTGGTTTAGTCCTGGTTTCATCCTAGTTTAGACCATGGTTTAGTCCTGGTTTAGTCCTGGTTTAGACCTGGTTTAGACCTGGTTTAGACCTGGTTTAGTCCTAGTTTAGTCCTGGTTTAGTCCAGAACTCCTCTGGTTCTTTCTATGTAAAGCGTTTGTATAAATGACGGTGCATTATTATCCAACCCAGTAATTAGACTGCTCTGAGCTCAGTGTTTAGACTCCTCCAGTGATTACACCGCACCATTAGAGGAGCCGGAGGTGGTGATTATGAATTAACATGGACCAGAGCAGATGCAAAATCCATATGCAATTCAATAGGGTCCCAGTAATTAGACGGCTCCCCGTGTGTATAGACGAACAATGGGAGGGAAGGGCAATTTACCCCATGCCGGAGCGGACTACGCACTGGAACAAAAGACAGAGAGCTTTTCAGACTATAGTGTTTTCTTTGTTAAACTCAAAATAGTGTTTAGTCCTGTTTTAATCCTACTACTACTACTATTACTACTGCTACTCCTACTACTACTACTACTGCTACTCCTACTACTACTACTACTACTATTACTACTACTAAAACTACTACTAAAACTACTACTACTACTACTACTACTACTACTACTACTACTACTACTACTACTATTACTACTACTAAAACTACTACTAAAACTACTACTACTACTACTACTACTACTACTACTACTACTACTACTACTACTAAAACTACTACTAAAACTACTACTACTACTACTACTACTACTACTACTACTACTATTACTACAGCTTCAATAAGTTTAGTATCGTCATATTCAGGTACTGCAGCTCCTGGCAGTTTGAGCCCAGAAGGAATTCTCCCACAGAGCGCAATGCATTTTGGGAATTCAAACTGCCCGTGTTCTGACAGGACGCACGGCTTTCACAACTTTTTGTAGGATTCTTTTCTATTTTCACAACATAAACGTTTTTAAATGTTTAAATCCTCGTTATTTTGGGGCCCATGAGCCAATGAGCACAGACCACTAGAAATAACACGACGCCATCTTGGGTTCACCACAGATTTGATCACAGTTCAGTGTCACTGTTCAGACCGAAGCGTCAAGGCGTCCAGTTCACCTGCAGAGTCTGTGTTTTTGCAGCACATCTTCAGGCGTCAGTGCTGCGAGAATCAACCAATCAGGGACAATTATCCAGTGACGTAGCGACGTTATTACCCGGAAGAAGTAGAAAAAAGAGAAAGACCCGGGACTATTGGCCGAGGGTTCAGGTAATCGCAGTAACCACATTTAGAATTTTAATGAGACAGAACTTTACTGTAACTTCTTAGCTTCTTTTTTAACCCTCGAAGATCTACGACATCGTACACGACTCAGAGGAATATGTTTCTATAACCGCGCAGAACTTTCTCACCGTAAAAGACAGAAACTTCCTTTTCCCCTCTGAAAGTGCAGACATAGAGGTTTCTGTACATTTCTGCGGCTTTATCCTACGTCACACTCACGCTGTGTGATGACGTGAGCAAAACGAGTGTCCAACAGGAACTTTGTTTTCCCCAAACTCATGCGCTCCGTCCATTTTGATCGAGCCAAACTTTGCCAAAGAGTGAAGTGAGTCAAGATGGTCGACTCCTCTGACTGTGTGTGTTTAGAACGAGTGAAAAAGTCGCTCTAAGTGCAGTTTTTTCTCAAATAAATGGCAAATTACGCATCTTGTGTGTAATTGCGCATCCCTTTGCTATTTTTATTTGAAATGTTTATTTCACTCAAAATGAACAAATCCAAATGTAATAAACACCAGGGAAATGCAGAAGTGCTGTGGCTCTGACCTGGACCTGACAGGAGCTGTTTCCAGGACTGGACCAGGAAAGTAATGGAGCGATTGCACTTTTTGTTTTGTTTTTAGGGCAATAAGGAGATTTTTAGTTTATTTACAGATTTGATATTTTGCATTTTTGTAGCTAAGGCCCTAAGTTAAGCATTTTTTATGTCCAAAAAGTTGTTTCTACATGTTTGCTGTGTGTTTTGTATAAAAGAGTGTCAATTTTATTTTCTGTTTTTTTTTTAATCTCTATTTCTGGTCCTGTAGCTTTTATCACAGCCTCATGACACAACTACAGCAGCAGATTGTGAAATAACAGGTTGGACTGAACAAAAGGAGGTAGAACACTTCATTATAGGGCAAAAGAGGCAGTTTTAAAAGCAAAATGAAGAAAAAATCCAGACAAGGAGAAATGTGGTAAAATTGCCGTTAGGTCTTCAGGGCGATGTAGTCGTGTATTTACCTTGTTGACATGTTTCGGCTGCTGCTGCGATGATGCGGTGACAGATCTGAAGACGCAGCAGCCAAAACATGTCAACAAGATAAATACACTTGACTACATTGTCTTAAAAAAGAACCTAAGAAGTTACAGTAAAGAAGACTTAAGAAGACATAATGAATATTTTTGGCAGAACTTTACTGTTGTACAATGAACCAGTTCTTATATTTACGTGGCTCTGAGCAAACGGGTTCAAATACCGGGACCGACCCAAACCTGCGCACATTAAAACTCACGTGTGGAGCCGCTGCACGATCAGCACCGGTGCAAACACACACCTTTGTTTGTGTAATGAATCTCCCTTTGTGCTGCTATTTACACTCAAGAGCACAGTTTAGGACCTGTTTGACCTGTTTGGTCCTCGCACTCACAGGATGTACTGCACACACTCACTGAAGAATTAGATTAGGGCTGAAACGATTCATCGAGTTAATCGATTAAATCGATTAGAAAAATGCATCATTATTTTTTTTTGCCTCGATGCTTCGTTTTATTTTCATACGCTCGGCGATGGCCGGAACCTTTTGTGGAAGAGGTAAAGTTTCCGCACGACCACTGCACTTCACTGTACACAAAACAGCGCGGTGCCCATGGATGTATAATAAGAGCAGAACCTCCTGCGCGGTACTCTCCCGTACGCCGCGCACCCGCATCTCCCATACGCCGCACTCACACCAGGACTAAGCCAGGTCTAAACCAGGTCTAAACCAGGTCTAAGCCAGGTCTAAACCAGGTCTAAACCAGGTCTAAGCCAGGTCTAAACCAGGTCTAAACCAGGTCTAAACCAGGTCTAATCCAGGTCTAAAACCAAACCAGAATTTGCAGGAGTTGGTTGCTACATTTATGTAGTTTTAAAAATCATGACAATATCAAGTAATCCAAAGTAATCAGATTACGTTACTCACTTTAAGTAATTTAATTGATTACGTCACAAACTACATTTTGGGGAATGTAATCTGTAATCTGTAGGGGATTACATTTTAAAAGTCACCTTCTCAACACTGATGCTCCAACATGTAAACAGAACTGTACATTACATCAAGTGGAAAAGAAACCGTGAGGTGAGTCGACCTGAGCCCAGCGATAATTACGTTTTTCATGTCCAAAACACGTGGATCTGTCAGTGCATGTGGTGTGGACTTAACATGTGCAAAGTAGACACGACAATAACAAACGATTACTCGATTATTCAAACAAAATAATCGACAGAATAATCGATTACTGTAATAATCGATAGCTGCAGCCCTAAATTAGAATAATAGTTATATCCTCGTAACGCGTCTGTAAAACTACATTAGACTTCACTGCACGTGCTCGTGTCTGTGGCTTTATACAGATATTTTTCAAGTACATCTCCAGTGTACATGTATTATTCTGTCCCGCACACACCGCAGAGGCCCGTAAAGTTACCGCAAGAGAAATTCTCAAACCGACAGCTCCACTCGAGAGCTACAAACACCAGAACAAGAAATCTACACCGTGTCATTATCAGAGTATAAATAATATATACGCCACAACCACCGATCGCCTCCGCTGATGGTTTCATGTCCTGAACCCACTAAAGTCACTTGTAATTTTGTACATTTTTGTGTTACATTATAAAGTTTATTGTTTTCCTCTTTATTTTATTCTTTTATTTAGTGTTTGTTACGTTTTGCTCCAAGTCCCGCAGTGGTTTCCTAATGTTATGAACCTAATCACTCATAGGGCAATAAAACCTTTCGGATTCTGATTCTCTCGACTGGAAAAACACTCGCAGATCGCAGTGAACATTTTTCTCCTGTTCGTCCACGTCATCCAGGTTTCCCATCGGGGTGTCTGAACTCAAAAGTGTCCAACTTGATGCGTCCAGTTTTTACGTTGTGGTCTGAACGCAGCTTTAATCTAACTTGTTTCTAACACTGGGTCTGTTATCGCATGTAGAGCGGGTTAATATGAACATTTTAAGACCAAAATGACGAGCATGACAGCAGCAGGTAAAGAGACGGCAGCAATAAAAAGTGCATCAGAGCCAGAGTTAAAGGAGCCGGAAGTGCGTCCACGCTCACTTCCTGTTTGGAAACATGTTTACATAAACAGCCAAACACTCAAACTTCTCTTCACATGTCGTAGGATTCAATCTCGTCCGTTCTAACCGCATTAGATCCGCATTAGATCCACGTTAGATCCACATTAGATCCACGTTAGATCCACATTAGATCCACGTCAGATCCGCGTCAGATCCTCATTAGATCCACGTTAGATCCACGTCAGATCCGCGTTAGATCCACATTAGATCCGAGTTAGATCCACATTAGATCCACATGAGATCCGCGTTAGATCCACGTTAGATCCACGTTAGATCCGCGTTAGATCCGCGTTAGAGCCGCGTTAGAGGCGCGTTAGAGCCGCGTTAGATCTGTGTTAGATCCACGTTAGATCCCCGTCAGATCCGCATTAGATCCACGTTAGATCCGCATTAGGTCTGCGTTAGATACGCGTTAGATCTGTGTTAGATCCACGTCAGATCCGCGTTAGATCTGTGTTAGATCTGCATTAGATCCACGTTAGATCCATGTTAGATCCACGTTAGATCCCCGTCAGATCCGCATTAGATCCACGTTAGATCCACGTTAGGTCTGCGTTAGATACGCGTTAGATCTGTGTTAGATCCACGTCAGATCCGCGTTAGATCTGTGTTAGATCCGCATTAGATCCACGTTAGATCCACGTCAGATCCACGTCAGATCCACGTCAGATCCGCGTTAGATCCGCGTTAGGTCTGCGTTAGATACGCGTTAGATCTGTGTTAGATCCATGTCAGATCTGCGTTAGATCTGTGTTAGATCCACGTTAGATCCGCGTTAGATCTGCGTTAGTTCTGCGTTAGATCTGCGTTAGATCCGCGTTAGATCTGCGTTACATCCGTGTTAGATCCACATTAGATTCGAGTTAGATCCACGTTAGATCTGCGTTAGATCCACGTTAGATCCACGTTAGGTCTGCGTTAGATACGCGTTAGATCTGTGTTAGATCCACGTCAGATCCGCGTTAGATCTGTGTTAGATCCGCATTAGATCCACGTTAGATCCACGTCAGATCCATGTCAGATCCACGTCAGATCCGCGTTAGATCCGCGTTAGGTCTGCGTTAGATACGCGTTAGATCTGTGTTAGATCCACGTCAGATCTGCGTTAGATCTGTGTTAGATCCACGTTAGATCCGCGTTAGATCTGCGTTAGTTCTGCGTTAGATCTGCGTTAGATCCGCGTTAGATCTGCGTTACATCCGTGTTAGATCCACATTAGATTCGAGTTAGATCCACGTTAGATCTGCGTTAGATCCACGTTAGATCCATGTTAGATCCACATTAGATCCATGTTAGATCCACGTTAGATCCACGTCAGATCCACGTCAGATCCACGTCAGATCCACATTAGATCCGCGTTAGATCCACGTTAGATCCACGTCAGATCCACGTTAGATCCACATTAGATCCACGTTAGATCCACATTAGATCCATGTTAGATCCACATTAGATCCATGTTAGATCCACATTAGATCCATGTTAGATCCACGTTAGATCCGCGTCAGATCCACGTCAGATCCACGTTAGATCCACATTAGATCCGCGTCAGATCCACGTCAGATCCACGTCAGATCCACGTCAGATCCACGTCAGATCCACGTCAGATCCACGTCAGATCCACGTCAGATCCACATTAGATCCGCGTTAGATCCATGTTAGATCCACGTTAGATCCACGTCAGATCCACGTCAGATCCACGTCAGATCCACGTCAGATCCACGTCAGATCCACGTCAGATCCACGTTAGATCCACGTCAGATCCACGTTAGATCCACGTCAGATCCACGTCAGATCCACATTAGATCCGCGTTAGATCCACGTTAGATCCACGTCAGATCCACGTTAGATCCACGTCAGATCCACGTCAGATCCAAGTTAGATCCACGTCAGATCCACGTTAGATCCACGTCAGATCCACGTCAGATCCAAGTTAGATCCACGTCAGATCCAAGTTAGATCCACGTTAGATCCACGTCAGATCCACATTAGATCCGCGTTAGATCCACGTTAGATCCGCGTCAGATCCACGTCAGATCCACGTCAGATCCGTGGTTAGATCCGCGTTAGATCCACATTAGATCCACGTTAGATCCACATTAGATCCGCGTTAGATCCACGTTAGATCCGCGTCAGATCCACGTCAGATCCACGTCAGATCCGTGGTTAGATCCGCGTTAGATCCACATTAGATCCGCGTTAGATCCACGTCAGATCCGCGTTAGATCCACGTCAGATCCACATTAGATCCGCGTTAGATCCACGTTAGATCCGCGTCAGATCCACGTCAGATCCACGTTAG
The DNA here is from genome assembly GCA_034769755.1 of Odontamblyopus lacepedii. Classification (NCBI taxonomy): domain Eukaryota; kingdom Metazoa; phylum Chordata; class Actinopteri; order Gobiiformes; family Gobiidae; genus Odontamblyopus; species Odontamblyopus lacepedii. The sequence goes on from CM068366.1 coordinate 5,796,248, forward strand.
ATCCATGTTAGATCCGCGTCAGATCCACGTCAGATCCGCGGTTAGATCCGCGTTAGATCCACGTTATATCCGCGTTAGATCCATGTTATTTCGTACAGAATCCACAGATTAAAAATAGCGTTTGGAGGCGAGACAAATGTTTGTAATAAGGCAGAGTAAAGAGTTGGTTTGTGTGAGACGAGGATAAATAAATGAGATGATGTGCGATGTGTTTCCAGTCGATGTGTGTTTAATCACACTCAGGTAATAAGGCTTTTATTTATAGTTTAAAGACACTGTTACCGCGACAACAGCAGCAGCACCGGATAATCAGGACAAATGGGAACGGAGACGGAGGGAAGGAGGAAAGGGAAGGAGAGAAGGACAGATGGAGAGAAGGAGGAGACAGAGAAAGGGAGGGAGTGATGAGAGAAGGAGGGAGGGAGATGGAGGGAGAAGGAGGAGTAGAGAGAAGGGGTGAGGGAAAAGGAGAGGTGGAAAAAGGGAAGGAGAGAGGGAAGGAGAAAAGGAGAGAGGGAAGGATGGAGCGAGGAAAAGTAAAGGAGAGAGAAAGACAGAGGAAAAATGCATACATTTCATCTTAAAAAACGTGAGGAGTGGTTTAGTCCTGTTTTAGTCCTGGTTTAGTGCTGGTTTAGTCCTGGTTTAGTCCTGGTTTAGTCCTGTTTTAGTCCTGGTTTAGTGCTGGTTTAGTCCTGGTTTAGTCCTGTTTTAGTCCTGTTTAAGTCCTGGTTTAGTCCTGGTTTAGTCCTGGTTTAGTCCTGCTTTAGTCCTGCTTTAGTCCTGTTTTAGTCCTGGTTCAGTCCTGGTTCAGTCCTGGTTCAGTCCTGGTTCAGTCTCAGTCTCGGTCTCTGGTTGGTGCGTGGGAGACTTTCTCTGGTCTTGTTTCAGATTTGGGTTCAGTTCAGTTCTTCCCACTCAGACCAGCTGCTCCCACTGAACCAGACGCACTTTAGAGTTTAGACAATTTTAGGTCTGGAATAGTCTTAGTTTAGACCTGGTTCAGTCCTGGTACAGTTCTGGTTTAGTTCTGTTTTAGTGCTGCATTAGTCCTAGTTAAGGGCTGCTTTTGCCCTGGTTTAGTCCCAGTTTATTCTCAATTTAGTCCTGGGTTAGTCCTGGTTTAGTCTTGATTTAGTACTGGTTTTGTCCTAGTTTCCTTCTGCATGAGCTCTGGTTTAGTCCCAGTTTAGTGCTACTCTAGTCCTAGTTTAGGCCCGAAATAAGGCCTGGTTCAGTCCTGCTTTAGTCCTGGTTTAGTCCTGGTTTAGTCCTTCTTTAGTCCTGGTTTAGTCCTGCTTTAGTCCTGGTTTAGTCCTGCTTTAGTCCTGCTTTAGTCCTGGTTTAGTCCTTGGTTTAGTCCTGGTTTAGTCCTGGTTTAGTCCTGCTTTAGTTCTAGTTTAGTCCTGCTTTAGTTCTAGTTTAGTCCTGGTCTAGTCCTAGTTTAGTCCTGGTCTAGTCCTAGTTTAGTCCTTCTTTAGTCCTGATTTAGTCCTGCTTTAGTCCTGCTTTAGTCCTGCTTTAGTCCTTCTTTAGTCCTGCTTTAGTCCTTCTTTAGTCCTGGTTTAGTCCTTCTTTAGTCCTGCTTTAGTCCTGCTTTAGTCCTGGTTTAGTCCTTCTTTAGTCCTGGTTTAGTCCTGGTTTAGTCCTTCTTTAGTCCTTCTTTAGTCCTGGTTTAGTCCTGCTTTAGTCCTGGTTTAGTCCTTCTTTAGTCCTGGTTTAGTCCTGGTTTAGTCCTGGTTTAGTCCTGCTTTAGTCCTGCTTTAGTCCTGGTTTAGTCCTGCTTTAGTCCTGGTTTAGTCCTTCTTTAGTCCTGGTTTAGTCCTGGTTTAGTCCTGCTTTAGTCCTGCTCTAGTCCTGGTTTAGTCCTGGTTTAGTCCTGCTTTAGTCCTGCTTTAGTCCTGCTTTAGTCCTGCTTTAGTCCTGCTTTAGTCCTGGTTTAGCTCCAGGCGTTTCTCTGTGTTTTGTTTCTTTACCTCCGGGCCACTAAAGCTCAGAGTATTTGTCCCATTAAGTCTCATTTTCCCAAACACATTATTTTCATCACAAACTGAAGCGTTTTGATCTGAAATAATAAAACAAAACAAAAACGTCGCAGTTTAACAACACGGTTCAGTTTAGTCTGAGGAGAAACAAACGAGGGAAAAATAACAGCCCGGATTTTTATTGTCTTAAAAACGTGGAAAATGTTAAATCGTTTCCAGTATCTTAAGCACAACTAGCATGCTAACAGCGCACTTTTATTCAGCATCACGTGACAAAAATGGGAACAGCTCAAGAGAATAAAATGGTGAAATTATTTTGTTTGTTTGACCAGAAAATGTGTTTAGACAAAACCAGAAATCAAAGATAAAACAGGACGACAGGAAGTAACACAAAACAGGACTAAACCAGGACTAAAACAGGACTAAACCAGGACTAAAGCAGGACTAAACCAGGACTAAAGCAGGACTAAAGCAGGACTAAAGCAGGACTAAAGAAGGACCAAAGAAGGACCAAAGAAGGACTAAAGAAGGACTAAAGCAGGACTAAAGAAGGACCAAAGAAGGACTAAAGCAGGACTAAAGCAGGACTAAAGCAGGACCAAAGAAGGACCAAAGAAGGACTAAAGAAGGACTAAAGCAGGACTAAACCAGGACTAAACCAGGACTAAACCAGGACAAAAGAAGGAATAAAGAAGGACTAAACCAGGACTAAACCAGGACTAAACCAGGACTAAACCAGGACTAAAGAAGGACTAAAGCAGGACTAAAGCAGGACTAAAGCAGGACTAAAGAAGGACCAAAGAAGGACCAAAGAAGGACTAAAGAAGGACTAAAGCAGGACTAAAGAAGGACCAAAGAAGGACTAAAGCAGGACTAAAGCAGGACTAAAGCAGGACCAAAGAAGGACCAAAGAAGGACTAAAGAAGGACTAAAGCAGGACTAAACCAGGACTAAACCAGGACTAAACCAGGACAAAAGAAGGAATAAAGAAGGACTAAACCAGGACTAAACCAGGACTAAACCAGGACTAAAGAAGGACTAAAGAAGGAATAAAGAAGGACTAAACAAGGACTAAAGCAGGACTAAACCAGGACTAAACCAGGACTAAACCAGGACTAAAGCAGGACTAAAGCAGGACTAAACCAGGACTAAACCAGGACTAAAGCAGGACTAAACAAGGACTAAAGCAGGACTAAAGCAGGACTAAAGCAGGACTAAACCAGGACTAAACCAGGACGAAAGCAGGACTAAAGCAGGACTAAACCAGGACTAAACCAGGACTAAAGAAGGACTAAAGCAGGACTAAACCAGGACTAAACCAGGACTAGACCAGGACTAAACCAGGACTAAAGCAGGACTAAAGAAGGACTAAAGAAGGACTAAACCAGGACAAAAGCAGGACTAAACCAGGACTAGAGCAGGACTAAAGCAGGACTAAAGCAGGACTAAACCAGGACTAAAGGAGGACTAAACCAGAACTAAAGAAGGACTAAACCAGGACTAAAGAAGAACTAAAGCAGGACTAAAGCAGGACTAAAGCAGGACCAAAGAAGGACTAAAGAAGGACCAAAGAAGGACTAAAGCAGGACTAAAGCAGGACTAAAGCAGGACTAAAGCAGGACCAAAGAAGGACCAAAGAAGGACTAAAGAAGGACTAAAGCAGGACTAAACCAGGACTAAACCAGGACTAAACCAGGACAAAAGAAGGAATAAAGAAGGACTAAACCAGGACTAAACCAGGACTAAACCAGGACTAAACCAGGACTAAAGAAGGACTAAAGAAGGAATAAAGAAGGACTAAACAAGGACTAAAGCAGGACTAAACCAGGACTAAACCAGGACTAAACCAGGACTAAAGCAGGACTAAAGCAGGACTAAACCAGGACTAAACCAGGACTAAAGCAGGACTAAACCAGGACTAAACAAGGACTAAAGCAGGACTAAAGCAGGACTAAAGCAGGACTAAACCAGGACTAAACCAGGACGAAAGCAGGACTAAAGCAGGACTAAACCAGGACTAAACCAGGACTAAAGAAGGACTAAAGCAGGACTAAACCAGGACTAAACCAGGACTAGACCAGGACTAAACCAGGACTAAAGCAGGACTAAAGAAGGACTAAAGAAGGACTAAACCAGGACAAAAGCAGGACTAAACCAGGACTAGAGCAGGACTAAACCAGGACTAAAGGAGGACTAAACCAGAACTAAAGAAGGACTAAACCAGGACTAAAGAAGGACTAAAGCAGGACTAAACCAGGACTAAACCAGGACTAAACCAGGACTAAAGCAGGACTAAAGCAGGACTAAACCAGGACTAAAGGAGGACTAAACCAGAACTAAAGAAGGACTAAACCAGGACTAAAGAAGGACTAAAGCAGGACTAAACCAGGACTAAACCAGGACTAAAGCAGGACTAAACCAGGACTAAACCAGGACGAAAGCAGGACTAAACCAGAACTAAAGAAGGACTAAACCAGGACTAAAGAAGGACTAAAGCAGGACTAAACCAGAACTAAAGAAGGACTAAACCAGGACTAAAGAAGGACTAAAGCAGGACTAAACCAGGACTAAACCAGGACTAAAGCAGGACTAAACCAGGACTAAACCAGGACGAAAGCAGGACTAAAGCAGGACTAAAGCAGGACTAAAGCAGGACTAAACCAGGACTAAACCAGGACGAAAGCAGGACTAAACCAGGACTAAACCAGGACTAAACCAGGACGAAAGCAGGACTAAAGCAGGACTAAACCAGGACTAAAGCAGGACTAAACCAGGACTAAACCAGGACTAAACCAGGACTAAACCAGGACGAAAACAGGACTAAAGAAGGACTAAACCAGGACTAAAGCAGGACTAAAGAAGGACTAAAGCAGGACTAAACCAGGACTAAAGCAGGACTAAACAAGGACTAAACCAGGACTAAACCAGGACGAAAGCAGGACTAAAGAAGGACTAAACCAGGACTAAAGCAGGACTAAAGCAGGACTAAACCAGGCCTAAAGCAGGACTAAAGAAGGACTAAACCAGGACTAAAGCAGGACTAAACCAGGACTAAAGCAGGACTAAACCAGGAGTAAAGCAGGACTAAACCAGGACTAAACCAGGACTAAACCAGGACTAAACCAGGACTAAACCAGGACTAAACCAGGACTAAACCAGGACTAAAGCAGGACTAAACCAGGACTAAAGAAGGACTAAAGAAGGACTAAAGCAGGGCTAAACCAGGACTAAACCAGGACTAAACCAGGACTAAAGCAGGACTAAACCAGGACTAAAGCAGGACTAAACCAGGACTAAAGAAGGACTAAAGAAGGACTAAACCAGGACTAAAGCAGGACTAAACCAGGACTAAACCAGGACTAAACCAGGACTAAAGTCTGGGTGTGTGGGGAGCTTCTCTCTGGTGCTGACTCGGCTCATAAACGTCGCAGCATCTGGAGAAGTTTGAGCAAAGTAAAAACAAATAAACGAGAATCTGTGGATTTGACGAGGATTTTCTGACGGTTTAACACGTTTTACTGTCGAGTCGTAAAAGAGGATTTAATTTACAGAAATGAAAAGCGCAGAAGAGAGGGAATAAATCTGAGGAAAGAGAGAGGGGGGAGGGAGGGAGAAAGAGACAGAATGAAAGAGGGAGAGAAAGAGATGGAGGGAGAGGGGGGAAAGAGAGAGAGAAAGGGTGAGAGAAAACAAAAGAGAGAGAGGGGAGGGGGAGAGAGAGAAAGAAAAGGAAAGACAGAGGGTGAGAGAGAGTGAGTGAAAGAAAGAGAGTGAGAGAAAGAGGGAGAAAACAAAAGAGAGAGAAAGAAAATGAAAGAGAGAAAGGGAACAAATGAGAGAGAGATAAAGAGAATGAATGAGAGACAATGAAAGAAAGAGAATGAGAGAAAGAGACAGAGACAAAGAGAAAGAAGGAAAGAGAGAGAAAGAGAGAAACAAAGAGAGAGAAAGAGACAAAGTGAGAGAGACAGAGAGAAAGAGAGAGAAAGAAAGAGAGAGAAAACAAAAGAGAGGGAAAGAAAATGAAAGAGAGAGAAAGGGAACGAATGAGAGAGAGAGCGAGAAAGCAAAAGAGAGAAAGCGAAAGAGAGAGAAAGAGAGTGAGAAAGATGAAAAACAACAGAATGAGAGAAAAAGAGAGAAAGTGAAAGAGAAAGAAAGAAAGAAAGAAAAAGAGAAAAAAGACAAATACAGGTTTTTAATCTGAAAGTGTCGGGTTACAGCATGTGCCGTTTATTTCTCTATATCTGTTTTTCACCGGGTTTGGTGATGCGTGTGTTGCGTCTCCATGGAAACTGCTGAACATTCTGCCGTACACACACATGTAGTGCATCAATAAACGCTTTTTTTTTAAATTGTTTTAGTTTATCAGAAGAAAAGGGAGTTTAGTCCTGATTCAGTCCTGCTTGAGTCCTGATTTAGTTCTGGTTAAGTCCTATTTTAGTCTTATTTTAGTCCTGGTTTAGTCCTGATTTAGTCCTAGTTAGGTCCTGGTTTAGACCTGGTTTAGTCCTGGTTTAGACCTGATTTAGCCCTGGTTTGGTCCTGGTTTTGTCCTGGTTTTGTTCTGGTTTAGTCCTGGTTCAGTCCTGGTTCAGTCCTGGTTCAGTCCTGGTTTAGTCCTGGTTCAGTCCTGGTTCAGTCCTGGTTCAGTCCTGGTTTAGTCCTGGTTTAGTCCTGGTTCAGTCCTGGTTTAGTCCTGGTTTATCACGTTTTACTATCGAGTCATAAAAGAAGATTTAATTTCGAGAAATGAAGAGCGCAGAAGAGAGAGGGAATACATCTGAGAAAGAGAGAGGGGGGAGAGGGAGAGAGAACAAGAGGGAGAGAGAGAAAGAGAGAGAGAAAGAGAAAGAAAGGAAAAGAGACAGAAAGAGAGAAAAAGAGAAAGGAAAAGAGGGAACAAGAGGGAGAGAGAAAAAGCGAGCAAGAAAAAGAGAAAGGGAGAGAGAAAAAGAGAAAAAAGAGGGAGGGCGAAAGACAGAACAAGGGGAGAGAGAGAAAAAGAAAGAGAGAGAGAAAGAAAGAAGGGAGAGAGAGACATGTGGTCCATCACTTTATTTGAAATGGTTTTGGTTTATGAAAAGAAAATGGAGTGTAGTCCTTGTTTAGCCCTGGTTCAGTCCTGGTTTAGTCCTGGTTTAGCCCTGGTTTAGTCCTGGTTTAGTCCTGGTTTAGTCCTGGTTTAGCTGTGGTTTAGTCCTGGTTTAGTCCTGGTTTAGTCCTGGTTTAGCCCTGGTTTAGTCCTGGTTTAGTCCTGGTTTAGCCCTGGTTTAGTCCTGGTTTAGTCCTGGTTTAGTCCTGGTTTAGCTGTGGTTTAGTCCTGGTTTAGTCCTGGTTTAGTCCCTGGTTCAGTCCTTGTTCAGTCCTGGTTTAGTCTCATTTTCTCACTGTTTCTGTGCCTCACATTTCGGTCTTAATCTGTGTGTAATCCTGTTTTTAATCCAAACCTGAACCTCCCACAGTTCTTAAATCCTCCTGCGGCGCGAACGACTTCACACAGTCACTTCTGTCACGTCCCAACACAAATAACCACTTTTATTCAGGGATTTAAGGTTTTAAACAAAAAGATTTTTCTGAGCTTTGTGTCGCATTTTATCTGTGAAAAGAGAATTTTATACTTTCTGTCAACCGTCTGATAAACAGGACTAAAGCAGGACTAAAGCAGGACTAAAGCAGGACTAAAGCAGGACTAAAGCAGGACTAAAGCAGGACTAAAGCAGGATTAAAGCAGGACTAGTTCTACATTTGGGCTGAACAGGACCAAACCAGGACTAAACCAGGACCAAACAAGGACCAAAAAAGGATTAAACCAGGACTAGACAAATTCTACACCAGGACTAAACCAGGCCTAGTTCTACACCTGGACTAAACAGGACCAAACGAGGACTAAACCAGTTCTAAACCAAATCCAAATCAGGACTAAATCAGGACCAAACCACCACCAAATTTGGACTAATCCAGTTCTAAACCAGTTCTAAACTAGTTCTACACCAGGACTAAACCAGTACCAAGCCAGGGCCAAACCAGTTCTAAACCAATTCCACATCAGGACTTCCACATCAGGACCAAACCACCACCAAACTTGGACTAATTCAGGTCTAAACCATTTCTAAACCTGTTCTAAACCAGGTCTAAACCCGGTCTAAACCAGGTCTCAACCAGGTCTAAACCTGTTCTAAACCAGGTCTAAACCCGGTCTAAACCAGGTCTAAACCTGTTCTAAACCAGGTCTAAACCAGGTCTCAACCAGGTCTCAACCAGGTCTAAACCAGGTCTAAACCATTTCTAAACCTGTTCTAAACCTGTTCTAAACCAGGTCTCAACCAGGTCTCAACCAGGTCTAAACCAGATCTAAACCAGGTCTAAACCAGTTCTGAACCAGATCTAAACCAGTTCTGAACCAGGTCTAAACCAGGTCTAAACCAGTACTGAACCAGGTCTAAACCAGGTCTAAACCAGGACTATCCAAGTCTCTGCTCTGTGTATTTTTAGCTCGTGTCACGTTCGCTCTGCTCTGGTCTGTTGATGCTTTCAGAGGTCAAAGGTCGCACACAGAGGCCCTGTTAAAACCAATCCGGCAGCTCCGTGTTAGCAGGTTATCGCTAACAGGCTCTGCTGCCGGATCCGTAACACGTCACGCTCGGGGCATTACAGACCGTTATCTGCACTGGCTACGGACAACGCAACAAGTTTACACCCAAACCAGCCTCTGTTTTTATAGTTTTACACAAATCGAGAAGAAATTTGTGAAGAAAAGTTGAAAAATATGTTGAAAATTACAGGAAGTGGAGAGCTCTGGTTTAAGGGAGTCCCATACTGATGACGTCACAATTGTGTCCAAACGTTAGCCACAATTTTCACAAGAAACACATTTTTTTCAGTTACTTTTAATATGATTTCAATAAAATAGAGTTTAATAATTTTTTTTAATTATCAGATATTAATTTTTATGTAAATTAGAGGAGTTAAAGCCAAGAGTATGACATGGTTGCTAGGTAACAGTTATGGAAATCCTTAATTTCAACCTTTTTCCTCCGATGAGCAACTTTTACAAAACAAAAATGCCAGAGGGCGACTAGTTTTAGTCCTGGTTTAGTCCAAGTTTAGACCTGGGTTAGTCCTGGTTTAGACCTGATTTAGTCCAAGTTTAGTCCTGGTTTAGTCCAGGTTAAGACCCGGTTTAGTCTGAGTGTAGACCTGGTTTACTTCAAGTTTAGTCCAAGTTTAGACCTGGTTTAGTCCAAGTTTAGACCTGGTTTACTTCAAGTTTAGTCCAAGTTTAGACCTGGTTTAGTCCAAGTTTAGTCCTGGTTTAGTCCAAGTTTAGACCTGGTTTACTTCAAGTTTAGTCCAAGTTTAGACCTGGTTTAGTCCAAGTTTAGTCCTGGTTTAGTCCAAGTTTAGACCCGGTTTAGTCCAAGTTTAGACCTGATTTAGTTCCTGGTTCAAGTACCTGGTTTAGTCCTGGTGTAGACCTGATTAAGACCTGGTTTAGTCCTGATGTAGTCCTAATTTAGACTTGGTTTAGTCCTGGTTTGGACCTGTTGTAATTTAAAAAAATTAAGTTAGTTATTTTATATTAAAATTTAATATATAAAATAGGCTTAGATGAGGTACATAAAAAAACCATGATCCAAATGATACGTGTACAATGGAAAAAGGAATTTAATTAATCCAATTTTACTTTTTCAGCACAATAATTCAGAAATGTAAGGAGCCCCTGCCCTAATGTGACAGCAGAAAGTTAAAGTTTAAACCTAAAAAATGGCCAAACCTGGAAAAATCTTAAATATAAAGACTTTAAAGTGTGTTTTTGTGAAATGAATAGCTAAAAACAAAACCAACAAACACATTTAGATCCTCCACACACCTTCGCTAGCATCTTTTGGATCATTTCAGCACTTAGGTAAGGAACTAAAGGTAAAAGGAGCTGTGAACAAGAAGAAAAATACTCTGCCCTACAAAAGGACCTTAACCAGAACAGAGTGTGAAACTGAGAAAAATATCTGTGACGCATCTTTACCGCAGTTTCTCCTTGAGATATTCTGGATGTTACGGTTGTCAAAGCTCTTTCTTTTCTCGTTAAAGGAGCTCTCAAATACCCCCAAAATGACATTAACACGTTTCTGACCAAACAGGACATGACATCACAAGGTGGAACGGAGCAACAAAACACAACTCCAGGTCTGTCTGTGACGAGGAAAATACATAAATCAGAAAAAAATAGAGTAATATGGGAACTTTAAAGCTAATTTTTTGGTTTAATCCTGGTTTAGACCTGGTTTAGACCTGGTTTAGTCCTGCTTTAATCCTGGTTTAGTCCTGGTTTAGACCTGGTTTATTAGACATGTTTTAGTCCTGCTTTAATCCTGGTTTAGTCCTGGTTTAGACCTGGTTTATACCTGGTTTAGTCCTGCTTTAATCCTGGTTCAGTCTTAGTTTAGACCTGGTTTATTAGACATGTTTTAGTCCCGGTTTAGTCCTGATTTAGACCTGGTTTATACCTGGTTTAGTCCTGGTTTAGACCTGTTTTAGACCTGGTTTAGTCCTGGTTTAGTCCTGATTTAGACATGGTTTATACCTGGTTTAGTCCTGGTTTAGACCTGTTTTAGACCTGGTTTAGTCCAGGTTTAGTCCTGGTTCAGTCTTAGTTTAGACCTGGTTTGGCCCTGGTTTGGCTCTGGTTTAGTCCTGGTTTAGACTTGGTTTAGTCCTGGTTTAGTCCTGGTTTAGACATGTTTTAGTCCTAGTTTAGTCCTGGTTTAGACATGTTTTAGTCCTGGTTTAGTCCTGGTTTAGACCTGGTTTATTAGACATGTTTTAGTCCTGGTTTAGTCTTGGTTTAGACATGTTTTAGTCCTGGTTTAGTCCTGGTTTAGTCCTGGTTTAGACATGTTTTAGTCCTGGTTTAGTCCTGGTTTAGTCTTGGTTTAGACATGTTTTAGTCCTGGTTTAGTCCTGGTTTAGTCTTGGTTTAGACATGTTTTAGTCCTGGTTTAGTCCTGGTTTAGTCCTGGTTTAGACATGTTTTAGTCCTGGTTTAGTCCTGGTTTAGTCTTGGTTTAGTCCTGGTTTAGACCTGGTTTATTAGACATGGTTTAGTCCTGGTTTAGACATGTTTTAGTCCTGGTTTAGTCCTGGTTTAGTCCTGGTTTAGTCCTGGTTTAGACATGTTTTAGTCCTGGTTTAGTCCTGGTTTAGTCCTGGTTTAGTCCTGGTTTAGTCCTGGTTTAGACATGTTTTAGTCCTGGTTTAGTCCTGGTTTAGTCCTGGTTTAGTCCTGGTTTAGTCCTGGTTTATTAGACATGTTTTAGTCCTGGTTTAGACCTGGTTTAGTCCTGCTTTAATCCTGGTTCAGTCTTAGTTTAGACCTGGTTTATTAGACATGTTTTAGTCCCGGTTTAGTCCTGATTTAGACCTGGTTTAGTCCTGATTTAGACCTGGTTTATACCTGGTTTAGTCCTGGTTTAGACCTGTTTTAGACCTGGTTTAGTCCAGGTTTAGTCCTGGTTCAGTCTTAGTTTAGACCTGGTTTGGCCCTGGTTTGGCTCTGGTTTAGTCCTGGTTTAGACTTGGTTTAGTCCTGGTTTAGACATGTTTTAGTCCTAGTTTAGTCCTGGTTTAGACATGTTTTAGTCCTGGTTTAGTCCTGGTTTAGACATGTTTTAGTCCTGGTTTAGTCCTGGTTTAGACCTGGTTTATTAGACATGTTTTAGTCCTGGTTTAGTCTTGGTTTAGACATGTTTTAGTCCTGGTTTAGTCCTGGTTTAGTCCTGGTTTAGACATGTTTTAGTCCTGGTTTAGTCCTGGTTTAGACATGTTTTAGTCCTGGTTTAGTCCTGGTTTAGTCCTGGTTTAGTCTTGGTTTAGACATGTTTTAGTCCTGGTTTAGTCCTGGTTTAGTCTTGGTTTAGACATGTTTTAGTCCTGGTTTAGTCCTGGTTTAGTCCTGGTTTAGACATGTTTTAGTCCTGGTTTAGTCCTGGTTTAGTCTTGGTTTAGTCCTGGTTTAGACCTGGTTTATTAGACATGGTTTAGTCCTGGTTTAGACATGTTTTAGTCCTGGTTTAGTCCTGGTTTAGTCCTGGTTTAGTCCTGGTTTAGACATGTTTTAGTCCTGGTTTAGTCCTGGTTTAGTCCTGGTTTAGTCCTGGTTTAGACATGTTTTAGTCCTGGTTTAGTCCTGGTTTAGTCCTGGTTTAGACATGTTTTAGTCCTGGTTTAGTCCTGGTTTAGTCCTGGTTTAGTCCTGGTTTAGTCCTGGTTTAGACATGTTTTAGTCCTGGTTTAGTCCTGGTTTAGTCCTGGTTTAGTCCTGGTTTATTAGACATGTTTTAGTCCTGGTTTAGTCCTGGTTTATTAGACATGTTTTAGTCCTGGTTTAGTCCTGGTTTAGTCCTGGTTTAGTCCTGGTTTAGACATGTTTTAGTCCTGGTTTAGTCCTGGTTTAGTCCTGGTTTATTAGACATGTTTTAGTCCTGGTTTAGTCCTGGTTTAGTCCTGGTTTAGTCCTCTCGTTTTTCCCGTAAAAGCCTTTTTAAATGAAATAACGGGATCCTCACCGTCCTCCGTGGGCACGTAGACGTTCAGGTACAGACAGTCCTCGCTCTGGTCCTGCACGTACTGAACCACCGTGTCCAGGTTTGCCGTGAACCAAACGGGCATCATGTCGTTCAGCAGGAACCGATCCTCCAGGAACTGCGGGCACACGGGGGCAAACTGCGTGGCATTCCTGATCCCGGGCCAGGACATGGGCGGCTCCGGGGGCTGGAATCTCCGCTCCAAAACCGGCGGCAAGGCGTACGGTATTCCCAAATACTGCTCCACCGGGCCCAGGATCTCGTTCGGTAACGTGACTTTGACCCCGCGCAGTTTTCCGTAATTCGTGGTGACGATGGGCTGCGTCTGGAGCGCGTCGGACAGAGGAGCGAGGGAGAAAAAAACGCACAACCACGACCGGGCCATGGCGACGCAATTCCAGGGCGGGCCGCTGGGGGCGTGCATCGCGGCGGCGGGGAAAACAACAAAAAGGAGGTATTCCGAGAGTTAAGATTCAGATCCAAACGTGAGGAAGGAACGGAGACGCCCCATAACGGCAGGGTAGCAGGTCTTGATCCGTCACACAGAGGAATCCGCAAACGCCACGGCCATGGGGGAAAACAGGAGTCCTGCCGAGACAGAAAAGCGAAAGGATTAGGAATAATAATAACGATATCCAAATCTCTCTGTACGATATTTTCACCATAAACATGTCACCGTTTGATATTTATTACGATATAAAACTGTGAATCTGCGACTTTTTCCTCTAAAAATGCTTCACAGACTTAATCCAAAGAATGAAGATGTAAAAGTGCTTAGAACAGTTATTTCTTCATGTCGTCCGCACTGAAACGGAGCAAAGGATCATGGTCTATGTAGTTCCCTCTGTTTTTTTTAGCTATTTCTGCATCAGAACTGTTCGTTTAAGCAAAGAGACTTGGGATTCGATATATTGTGATTCGGTTATTGTTGCATCCCTAGAAAAGATGACTTGATATTGATATTTCTAAGTGGGCGTGACGCTAACTCGAGGCACTGCTCTGTTAGATCTGAACTTTGTTTTAACTCAATCTGACCAGAAAGATTGGACTTGGTTGGAGCGACAGTAGATGAGCTGATTTGTGCTGTTGAACTACGGTGACCAGAGTTTCCAAATTTAAAAACCGGGACACACCCAGGTTGGGATGGAGGGTATAAATACATTTGTGAAAAAAGTGTGTAGTGTCGTCCATTCTCGACTCACGTGTGGGTCTGTGGATAATCTGAGACTAAATACACAAGTGTTTCTTCTGGATTTTGGCTAAACTAATGCAATTTATGCTCCTCTGGTTAAGACCTGGTTTAGGCCTTAGTGTAGCCCAAGTTTAGTCCTGGTTTAGTTCAAGTTTAGTCCCAGTTTAGCTCAAGTTTAGTCCTGGTTTAGCTCAAGTTTAGTCCTGATTTAGCTCAAGTTTAGTCCTAGTTTAGCCCAAGTTTAGTCCTGGTTTAGTTCAAGTTTAGTCCCAGTTTAGCTCAAGTTTAGTCCTGGTTTAGCCCAAGTTTAGTCCTGGTTTAGCTCAAGTTTAGTCCTGGTTTAGTTCAAGTTTAGTCCCAGTTTAGCTCAAGTTTAGTCCTGGTTTAGCCAAAGTTTAGTCCTGATTTAGCTCAAGTTTAGTCCTGGTTTAGCCCAAGTTTAGTCCTAATTTAGCTCAAGTTTAGTCCTAGTTTAGCCCAAGTTTAGTCCTGATTTAGCTCAAGTTTAGTCCTGGTTTAGCTCAAGTTTAGTCCTGATTTAGACCTGGTTTTAGGGCTGAAACGATTCATCGAGTTAATTGATTAAATCGATTAGAAAAATGATCGATTATCTCCTCCCGTACGCCGCGCACTCTGCGCGTGGATTGTGTCTTGTCGCGTACACTCCGTGGACCGCGCTTCCTCCTGTGCATCTCTAAACCAGAACTCACACCAGGACTAAGCCAGGTCTAAAGCAGGTCTAAACCAGGTCTAAACCAGGTCTAAAACCAGGACTAAACCAGGTCTAAACCAGGTCTAAAACTAGGACTAAACCAGGTCTAAACCAGATCTAAAACCAGGACTAATCCAGGTCTAAAACCAAACAAGAATTTGCAGGAGTTGGTTGCTACATTTATGTAGTTTTAAAAATCATGACAATATCAAGTAATCCAAAGTATTCAGATTACGTCACTCACTTTAAGTAATTTAATGGATTATGTTACAAGATACATTTTGGGGAATGTAATCTGTAATCTGTAGGGGATTACATTTTAAAAGTCACCTTCTCAACACTGATGCTACAACATGTAAACAGAACCATACATTACATCAAGTGGAAAAGAAACCGTGAGGTGAGTCGACCTTAGCCCAGCGATAATTACGTTTTTCATGTCCAAAACACGTGTATCTGTCAGTGCACGTGGTGTGGACTTAACATGTGCAAAGGAGACACGACAATAACAAACGATTACTCCATTATTCCAACAAAATAATTGACAGAATAATCGATTACTGTAATAATCGATATCTGAAGCCCTACCTGGTTTAGCTGAAGTCTGTCTTGGTTTAGACCTGGTTTAGCCCAAGTTTAGTCCCAGTTTAGCCCAAATTTAGTCCTGGTTTAGACCTGGTTTAGCTGAAGTCTGTCTTGGTTTAGACCTGGTTTAGCCCAGGTTTAGTCCCAGTTTAGCCCAAATTTAGTCCTGGTTTAGACCTGGTTTAGCTGAAGTTTAGTCTTGGTTTAGACCTGGTTTAGCCCAGGTTTAGTCCCAGTTTAGCCCAAGTTAGACAGTTTACGATGTCAGATTTCAGATTTGTTGAGCTGGTTTACGGTTCATATCTCTGTAATTCTCGGGCCGATGCACATGAAATAAAAACTGGTGCAAAGTTCAACGTCTCGTCTGTCGGTATAAAAAACAAAAGTGAAATAATAAATAATAAAACAGCAGGAGCAGGAGCGTCCTTCAGACAGTTTTCCCCATGGAGATGTTAGACTGAACCTGGACTAAACCAGGACTAAACATGGGCTAAACCAGGACTAAACCAGGGCTAAACCAGGACTAAACCAGGGCTAAACCAGGACTAAACCAGGGCTAAACCAGGACTAAACCAGGACTAAACCAGGGCTAAACCAGGACTAAACCAGGACTAAACATGGGCGAAACCAGGGCTAAACCAGGGCTAAACCAGGACTAAACCAGGTCTAAAACCAGGACTAATCCAGGTCTAAAACCAAACAAGAATTTGCAGGAGTTGGTTGCTACATTTATGTAGTTTTAAAAATCATGACAAGATCAAGTAATCCAAAGTAATCAGATTACGTTACTCACTTTAAGTAATTTAATTGATTATGTCACAAACTACATTTTGGGGAATGTAATCTGTAATCTGTAGGGGATTACATTTTAAAAGTCACCTTCTCCACACTGATGCTACAACATCTAAACAGAACCGTACATTACATCAAGTGGAAAAGAAACCGTGAGGTGAGTCAACCTTAGCCCAGTGATAATTACGTTTTTCATGTCCAAAACACGTGTATCTGTCAGTGCAGGTGGTGTGGACTTAACATGTGCAAAGTAGACACGACAATAACAAACGATTATTCGAGCAAAATAATCGACAGAATAATCGATTACTGTAATAATCTATAGCTGAAGCTAGGGCTGGGCGATATGGACCAAAAAATATATCTCGATATATTTTGCTATATCTCGATATACGATATATATCTCGATATCTTTACAGGAAAAAATACAGCCCCCACAAACTACTGCAAAAACAAAAAAACAAATTTTATCTGATTAATATTCATTTAGTTCTGCACTTAAACACTCTTGACACCCCTTTTTGGACCCTCACCCACAGTTTAAGAACCTCTTCTTTAAGAGGACTTCCACTGACACAAAACTGCTTCAAAGTGAATAAAGTGTGTAGGATTTTTAAACCTCTATTTTCAAATTCCAAACTGGAGTTACATTCTCTTGTTTTAAAGTGGTATTTAGTCTCTGCACATTTACCAAATCAAACGCACAGTGTGACAAACGGATTTATTTGGCATTTGGCACAGGCTGCAGAGAGAAGCCCCAAGACGCTCCAGCGCCCCTTGGCACTCCTCAAGACGCTCCGCGCACTCCCGCACACAGGGATGAGTTTATTGGCAACAGCAGCGGCATTAATGAAAAATGACCGCACTCAGTATTCAGACCTTGAGTTCATGACAAGACCGAGTCCAAATGCGCTCGAGTCCGAGACAAGACCAAGACAAAAGTCAAAGCTCTCGCTTTGTCCAGCGGCACGCGGGTGTCTGTGAGTGGTGGGGCAGGTGTGGGTCCTGCTGCGGGGCCTCGCTTAAGGGGCGTGGGTGTGTTTTGAAGCGGAGTTTGTTCGTGATATCTGCACACACGTGGAGCTGTGACGCTGGGCTCGTGCGCGTCAGAGGTGTCATGTGGTTGCGCCGTGCTGGAAGCGTGCATTTAGAAAGTTTAACTCGTCACGTTAGTGTCTGTGCGCAGCTCCTTATTGTAGCTGCAGAAACACTCGCACAGATGCGCCTGTTTGGTTTTCCACGTTCGCACGACGAAATATTTGCTCGCAAATGCGAGTGAAATGGGCGCACTGCAGAGCCCTGGTCCTAGTCCTGGTTTAGTCCGCGGCCGAGCGGCCTTTGCGGCCGCGTTTAGTCCTGGTTTAGTTCTAGTCCTGGTTTAGTCCGTGGCCAGCTCCGGGCTCCGCGGAGGAGCTCAGGGGACAAAAGCAGGAGGCGGAGGCGAGCGCGGCACAGAGAATGCGAAACAAGCGAAGCGGCGAAACCAGAAGTAAACATAAGCATTATAGCGATATATCGATATGTCAGAATTCATATCGAGTTTCAAAAATATCTCGATATATTTTAAATATCGAGATATCGCCCACCCCTAGCTGAAGCCCTACCTGGTTTAGCTGAAGTCTGTCTTGGTTTAGACCTGGTTTAGCCCAAGTTTAGTCCCAGTTTAGCCCAAATTTAGTCCTGGTTTAGACCTGGTTTATCTGAAGTCTGTCTTGGTTTAGACCTGGTTTAGCCCAGGTTTAGTCCCAGTTTAGCCCAAATTTAGTCCTGGTTTAGACCTGGTTTAGCTGAAGTTTAGTCTTGGTCTAGACCTGGTTTAGCCCACGTTTAGTCCCAGTTTAGCCCAAGTTAGACAGTTTACGATGTCAGATTTCAGATTTGTTGAGCTGGTTTACGGTTCATATCTCTGTAATTCCTGGGCTGATGCACATGAAACAAAAACTGGTGCAAAGTTCAACGTCTCGTCTGTCGGTATAAAAAACAAAAGTGAAATAATAAATAATAAAACAGCAGGAGCGTCCTTCAGACAGTTTTCTCCATGGAGATGTTAGACTGAACCTGGACTAAACCAGGACCAAACCAGGGCTGAACCAGGGCTAAACCAGGGCTAAACCAGGACTAAACATGGGCGAAACCAGGGCTAAACCAGGGCTAAACCAGGACTAAACCAGGGCTAAACCAGGACTGAACCAGGGCTAAACCAGGACTAAACATGGGCTAAACCAGGACTAAACCAGGGCTAAACCAGGACTAAACCAGGGCTAAACCAGGACTAAACCAGGACTAAACCAGGGCTAAACCAGGACTAAACCAGGGCTAAACCAGGACTAAACCAAGACCAAACCAGGATTGAACCAGAAAGGTGCACTGTCTAACTTTCCTAGTCGAGTAAAATCCTTTTCCCCATGGAGATGTTATTGCTTCGTTTGGAATGTTCCACAGTACGGCATTAAACCATTCTATCTCCATGGAGACCGGACCAGATGAAGATACAGGTCAGATCTGCGGAGAGGCGACGCCGCTCACAGTCAGAACGCCTGATTTTTTTTTTGTATTTTTGAGCTATAAACGCACCTGTAACTGAATAAATGTAAAATAGAGCTGTTTAAAGTCACACTGCGGGACATTCCAGGGTATAGAGCGATGACGTATCCATAGAAACAAGCGGAAAGTTACACAGTGCACCCGAGTACAACATTTATAAATCAAAGCTCTGGAGATCTCTTTCAAAAACAGTGAATCTCCCACAGAGTCGCATCACATAAAAACATAAAACATCTGAAATTAAGACTTCCTCGAGTTTTCCCGTCTTCTTTTCATGTATTTTTCCCAAACGCCTGAGCCTGATCCGGGTTTGAGGAACGTTACGGAGGCCTGTGAGCGGCGCCTGGCTTTATTGGAGGCGCGGGGTAATTAATCACCACTGGAAAAAATATGAGAATGAGAAATGGTCCCGGGGCTTCGGAGAAATGAAATTAAATCAGCTGTAATTCTCCGAGAGGTTCTGACGTCTGAGTCGATCCGTCGGATAATCTTCACCAGCGGGAGGGAAGTGAAGACCTCATTTAAGGGGCCGATTTTATGCTTTATAATAAGACTCTTCTGAGCTTTAAGTCGCGTTGTGATAATGTTGTTACTTCATCAAAAACATCTGGAGTCGGGTTTTTTGTTCCATTCACATGTTTGAGTCATTCTTCCGATAAATGAAAAATCAAACTCCTGGTCCTAATATCCAGTGTGGAGCGTCTGCCTCATTAGCGGACCACCGAGCCAGGACTGGACCAGGACTAAACCAGGACTGGACCAGGACTAAACCAGGACTGGACCAGGACTAAACCAGGACTGGACCAGGACTAAACCAGGACTGGACCAGGACTAAACCAGGACTGGACCAGGACTAAACCAGGACTGGACCAGGACTAAACCAGGACTGGACCAGGACTAAACCAGGACTGGACCAGGTCTAAACCAGGACTGGATCAGTTCTAAACCAGGACTGGACCAGGTCTAAACCAGGACTGGACCAGGACTAAACCAGGACTTGACCAGGTCTAAACCAGGACTGGACCAGGACTAAACCAGGACTTGACCAGGACTTGACCAGGACTTGACCAGGACTTGACCAGGACTCAGTGTTTCCTGCAGAAAATCGGTTACTCAAGGCGGTGACTGGAGAGGGTTTAGTCCTGGTTCTGTCCTGGTTTAGTCCTGGTTCTGTCCTGGTTTAGTCCTGGTTTAGTCCTGGTTCTGTCCTGGTTTAGTCCTGGTTCTGTCCTGGTTTAGTCCTGGTTTAGACCTGGTTCTGTCCTGGTTTAGTCCTGGTTCTGTCCTGGTTTAGACCTGGTTTAGTCCTGGTTTAGACCTGGTTTAGTCCTAGTTCAGTCCTGGTTTAGTCCTGGTTTAGTCTTGGTTTAAACCTGGTTTTAGAACTGGTTTAGTCCTAGTTCAATCCTGGTTTAGACATATTTTAATCCTGGTTTAGACCTGGTTTAGACCTGGTTTAGTCCTGGTTTAGACCTGATTTAGACCAGGTTTAGTCCTTGTTTAGACCTGGTTTAGACAGGATTTAGACCTGGTGTAGTCCTGGTCCAGTCCTGGCGATCGGCTTGGCGTTCCGCTAATGAAAACTTAAAAAAAAAAAAAGAATCTTTATCCGTCTTTTCATTTTGGTTTTGGAGACAAATGAGTTTTGGAGACAAAAAAAAAGAGTTTGTTTTTTGGTTTTATTTGGAAAAAAACCAATCGATCGAACGACAGACGGATTTCCTCGCGTTCCGCTCGTTCTAAAGCGATTCGGGACCGGCTCATTTCTGTCCTGGGACTTGTTCGGCATCGATACCTGTGAAAAATGAGGATGTAGTTTCGATTTTAGCTTTGGCCTCGTTTAGCCTCTGATTTTCTGCAGTTGTGACGTCTCTTCCTCCATCGCCTCGTTCCCCGTTTGTTTCGCCGCTCTGGTCCCGTCGTATTTCACGAAGGTTTTGGGGGGTTTGGTCTCCGCCGGGGCGAAAGCGGAGGCAGAAACCGTATTTTAGGAGCACATTACCGGCTCGGGACGCGGGGCTATAAAAGTCCATCATTGAAATCGAACGCAGTTACAGTTTAACTCTGGGGAAGCCTGGATAATGCCCTGTTACCGCGGGAACGCAGAGCACGAAGCTTTAACGGGACACGAAACAAAATCAGAGAAGACGACGCTTCACATCTGCGCCGCGACACCTGGACCGAGTTAGCACACGTTTAAAAGTGCAAAACGCAGAAATCATTCAGTTTAGGCCCGTTTAGTTCAGTTTAGCTCAGTTTAGTTCAGTTTAGCTTAGTTTAGCTCAGTTTAGTTCAGTTTAGTTCAGTTTAGCTCAGTTTAGTTCAGTTTAGCTCAGTTTAGCTCAGTTTAGTTCAGTTTAGTTCAGTTTAGCTCAGTTTAGTTCAGTTTAGTTCAGTTTAGGCAGGGCTCTACGCTAACTTTTTTTTTCAGGAGCACATGTGCCCCTAAGTAAAAAATTTTAGGAGCACAGAAAAAAAAATGGGGGCACAAATAGGTTTTCATTTTGAACGATTATTACAGAGCAGAACTTGCGCACACCAACTTATTTGAATGAATTTAATACAAAAAACAAAAGAATTATGACTGTACTTTTCCTGCATGATCGCAGTGTTTTTATAAATATATCTTCATTTTATCTGATTAATATTTAGATTTAAAATAAGCCAAACAGACTGTACTGCACTGAAACACTCTGTGGCCCTTTTTGGACCTTCACCACAGTTTGAGAACCTCTTCTTTAAGAGAACTTCCACTGGCACTTTACACAAAACTGCTTCAAAGTGAAAAACATAAGTAAGATTTTTAAACCTGTATTTTCAAATTCCTAGGTGAAGTTACATTCTCTCACTGGTTTTACAGTGGTTTTTAGCCTCTGCACATTTACCAAACTAAACGCACATTGTGACAGATTTATTTGGCATTTTCTTAGGCAAACTTCAGCCCACATATCGCCTGCTCTGTGCTGTGGGTCTGCTCTGCATGGACACTGACAGAAAAATTAGTATTGGCGTATTTGGCGAGGCGGAAGGATAGGTGGGATGCTTAACCTGCCCTGTGACGCACGTTGGTACACAAGGGTGCGCGCTGTGGACAAGCCGCGCTCGCGGAGCCTGTGCTGACGGGCCGCACAGTGTCTCGCGGGCTCCAGTGCACAGGCCGCAGAGAGGCGTCCGCGTGGTCCCGCATACACGGTACAATTTTCTTGCAGCGGCCGTAATGAAATATGATCACACTCAGTATTCAGACCTTGAGTCCGTGATAAGACCGAGTCCAAATGCGCTCGAGTCCGAGACAAGACCAAGACAAAGCTCTCGCTTTAGCGGAGAAGGAAGGGCGCGGAGAAGGAAGGGCGCGGAGAAGGAAGGGCGCTCCTCGTTGAAGCTGGGCGTGGGTGTGTTTTGAAGCGGAGTTTGTTCGTATGAGTGATATCAGCGCTGCACGAACTCAGACGCTGGGGTCAGCGCCGCTGGGAAGCGTCTTGGCGCTTTAGGGGCTCCAGGCTTGGGCACGATTCTGAAGTCCTAGTGTGAGTTTGCCCCAAATGTTTGATACATTTAGAATGTTTAACTTGTCACGTTACGTCTGTGCAGCTCCTTATTGTGGCTGCAGAAGCACTCGCACTGGTGCGACTGTTTTATTTTCCTCGTTCGCACGACGAAATATTTACTCGCAAATGCGAGTGAAATGGGCGCACTGTAGAGCCCTGGTTTAGGGCTGGGCGGTATACCGTTTGAACCGGTATACTGGTAATTTTTATTTTTATGATATGAATTTTTTATTTACCGCCATACCGTGTGTGCGCGCATATGTCGGCAACACAGAGCGGCGGAACGTCGCACAGCGGTAGATTGAGCGGGGGCTGTTTTTCAGTGTTACACCAAACAAGCCAACAAGCCAGGTAAGGATAGCGAGTTGAGTAGAAAGTAAAATCTGCATCTTCTCCCCAATCTCTGCGTAACGTTGGCACTGCAGCACAAAACACTACACAGACGTCCCTGGTAGGCGCGTTTGCTAAAAGGGACCGTCTGTGTAGTGTTAGCGTTGCTAAAGGGACCGTCTCGTGTAGTGTTAGGCGCGTTTGCTAAAAGGGACCGTCTGTGTTGTGTTCTGCGCGTTGGGTAAAGGGACCGTCTGTGTAGTGTTAGGCGCGTTTGGTAAAGGGACCGTCTGTGTAGTGTTAGGCGCGTTTGGTAAAGGGACCGTCTGTGTAGTGTTAGGCGCGTTTGGTAAAGGGACCGTCTGTGTAGTGTTAGGCGCGTTTGCTAAAAGGGACCGTCTGTGTAGTGTTAGGCGCGTTTGCTAAAGGGACCGTCTGTGTAGTGTTTTGTGACACGGGCGAGCGCTGGTCGCAGCGGAGCCGCGCACTCCGTCTAAAGGGACCGTCTATGACAAGAAAAGCAAACGTTGGAATGATATTACCAACTCTATCACACTCCACTTAGCCAAAGACAAAAATACCGTTAAATACCGTGATACCGTGATAATTTTAAAAAATACCGTGATAACAATTTTTGGTCATACCGCCCAGCTCTAGTTGAGTTTAGTTCAGTTTAGCTCAGTTTAGCTCAGTTTAGCTCAGTTTAGTTCAGTTTAGTTCAGTTTAGCTCAGTTTAGCTCAGTTTAGTTCAGTTTAGCTCAGTTTAGCTCAGTTCAGTTTAGCTCAGTTTAGCTCAGTTTAGTTCAGTTTAGCTCAGTTTAGTTCAGTTTAGCTCAGTTTAGTTCAGTTTAGCTCAGTTTAGCTCAGTTCAGTTTAGCTCAGTTTAGCTCAGTTCATTTTAGCTCAGTTTAGTCCTGGTTTAGTTCAGGTTTAGACCTCAGTTTAGTTCAGGTTTAGCTCAGTTTAGCTCAGTTTAGTCCAGGACTGAACCAGGACTAAACCAGGACTGAACCAGGACTGAACCAGGACTGAACCATGTCATTTTCAGAATCCTGTGACAGAGCCTCAGACAGAGCAGTGCCTCTGGTTAGCGTCACACCCCGGGGAGTGTTTGGTGAGATCAGCTGCAACGTTTCAACACGATCCGTCTGCGCTAAAATATAAACAATCTAAAAACTAAAAACTAGAAACTAAAAGAAGCAACTATGTCTTGCCTGTTTTTTTTAAAGATGCACTGTGTAACTTTCCTGGTATGGAGTTCACTGCCTGTTTGTTTCCGTGGCGACGTTACTGCTTTCCCAAAAGATATCCCACACTGCCTCTATTGCTTAAAAACATTACATTTTTACGACGGACTGACTCGCATTGCCGCAGACCTGACCCGTAACTTGTCCTGTCTCCACGGCGATAGAGAAGTTCAACGCTTAAAACCGCGGAACATTTCGGGCGAAGGCGACGAAAGAAAAACGAGCTGCTGCTAAGAGAGGACGCGATTAATTCCAGCTTTTCCGGTGGAGGGTCTTATTTGTTCGTCTCCATGGAGATGTTATTACTTTAAAGGAATGTTCCACGGTTTGGCATTAATCTTGTCTCTCTGTTTTTATCCGCGCGAATGATGCGTTTCTCTGATACTTAAGAATAAAAATAACTGAATTCCTGCGCACGAAACTGTCCGGCTTTGAACGTACGTTTCGTTATTGTTTAGTGGTTGCCGTGGATACGAGTTTGTCGCTCAAACGGAGTCGTTCAAACGCGTCGTTCTCGACCTCGGAAACAGACGGATTTCTTGGCCCATGTTTTTATTTACATTTGTTTGAATGTGTTTACAATATGCTCCATGTGTCTCCAGCGACGACGGGACAGATGGACCAGAGAGAGGGAGAGAGAGAGGGGGGAAAGAGGAGAGGAGAGGAGAGAGGGAGAGAGAGAGAGGAGAGGAGAGAGGAGAGAGAGAGAGAGGGGGGAAAGAGGAGAGGAGAGGAGAGAGAGAGGAGAGGAGAGGAGAGAGAGGAGAGGAGAGAGGGGGAAAAAGGAGGAGAAAAAAGAGGGGGAGAAAGAGAGGGAAGAGGAGAGAGAGAGGGGGAAAAAGGAGGAGAAAAAAGAGGGGGAGAAAGAGAGGGAAGAGGAGAGAGGGAAAAGGGGAGAAAGAGAGGAGAGAGGGGGAGAGCGAGAGAGGAGAGAGGGGGAGAAAGAGGAGAAAAAGAGGAGCGAGAGGATAGGGGGAGAGGAGAGAGAGGGGGAGGGAGGAGAAAAAGAGGGGGAGAAAGAGAGGGAAGAGGAGAGGGGAAGAAAGAGAGGGAGGAGAGAGAGAAAGATGGATCAGAGAGAGGGAAGATAAGAGGGGGAAAGGAGTGAGGAGAGAGAGGGGGAAAAAAGGGAGAAAAAGAGGGGGAGAAAGAGAGGGAGGAGAGGAGAGAGGGGGAGAGGAGAGAGAGAAAGAGATTGGAGAGGGGAGAAAGAGTGAAAGAGGAGAGAGGAGAAAAAAGGGAGTAAAAGAGGAGAGAGGAAGGAGGGAGGACAAGAGAGGAGAGAGAAGGAGGGAGAGAGGAGCGAGAGAGAGGGGACGAGAGAGGAGAAAGAGAGGGTGAAAGAGAGAAGAGAGGGAGGGAGGAGAAAGGGGGGAGAGACAGAGAAGAGAGGAGAAAGAGAAGAGTGAGTAATTAAGGAGAATTATTACACATCTGGGACTAACATGAGTCACTAAAGTCACATTTTCTTTGTGTTTTGGTCGTTTTTAAGCAGCTTTTCTGTATTTTACCCAAACAAATGACAGTTTATGCCTCTTTTTACTGTGGGCAGGGAACAAACTGGTCAAAAATAGTGAGATTTGGGACTTTTCTTGTATAAAACTGGGACAAATCAGTTGTTCTGGACACCGTAAAATACCAAATAAGCGCCGGGTTTCCTTTAAACGCCGGGTGCAGGCGGTGAACTTAACATAAAACCACACGGCTCATTTGCGTAAACTATAAGTGCTGAAAAAGACAGCTCCTTGCGCCGCTGATGCACAGAAACAAAATTTAAAACCACGCGGCTCATTTGCAAACACTTTCAAATGTGCAAAACTCCGCTCCATAGATATTTTGTTTGTAACATTTCAGCCTACGTCTGTACAGAACGTCGCCTAAATTATCGTCACACTGGTTAAAAGAATTTGATATTTTCCCTGTTTTGCTTGAGATTTTTAGATTTTTGTGAGGAAGGAATTAATCGTCTGCCCCAATTTGCCGCCTGGTCTCAAATAAACGCCTGGACGACGTGATTGAAACAAATAAACGGCCCAAGTGTTATTTGTTTTTTGTTTTTTTAACGGTAAATCTGTTGGGGACACGAGGCTCAAAACTGGAACTGTCCAAGGTACTGAGGAACATCTGGTGACCTGAGGTTAGAGTTCAGTGATCAGAGCTAATGTAGCGTTAGCCCGTTAGCCTGTTAGCCCATTAGCATGTTAGCCTGTTAGCCCATTAGCCTGTTAGCCCATTAGCCTGTTAGCCCGTTAGCCCATTAGCCTCTCTCTGTGGCTCTGTATTGATCCCACAGAAAGTAATTGTCCGCTCCAGTTCGGTGTTTATCCACATTTGGGCCAAGCAAACGGCAAAGCGAGAAAAAGAGGAGGGAAAGAAGAGATACAGAGAGGAGAGAGAGAAGAGAGAGAGAGGAAAGAGGGAAAAAGAGGAGAGACAGATCCATTTGAGTCGAGTGCAGTGGATTATAAAATCTATAGAGCGCTGATGGTGAAGTGTGAGAGTCTGTGAAGAGAGGAAATGAAGAGATCGAGAACTAAACTAGGGCTAAAGCAGGACTAAAGCAGGACTAAAACAGGACTAAAGCAGGACTAAATATGGTCTAAAACAGGATTAAAACTAGGACTAAAACAGGACTAAAACAGAACTAAAACAGGATTAAAACTAGGACTAAAACAGGATTAAAGCAGGAATAAATAAGGACTAAACAAGGACTAAATCAGGACTAAACCAGGAATAAACAGGGATTAAACAAGGACTAAAGCAAGACTAAATAAACCAGGACTAAATAAACCAGGACTAAATAAACCAGGACTAAATAAACCAGGACTAAATAAACCGGGACTAAATAAACCAGGACTAAATAAACCAGGACTAAATAAATCAGGACTAAACCAGGACAAAATAAACCAGGACTAAATAAACCGGGACTAAATAAACCAGAACTAAACCAGGACTAAATAAACCAGGACTAAACCAGGACTAAAACAGGACTAAAACAGGACTAAATAAACCAGAACTAAATAAACCAGGACTAAACCAGGACTAAATAAACCAGGACTAAATAAACCAGGACTAAATAAACCGGGACTAAACCAGGACTAAACCAGGACTAAATAAACCAGGACTAAATAAACCGGGACTAAACCGGGACTAAACCAGGACTAAATAAACCAGGACTAAATAAACCGGGACTAAATGAACCAGAACTAAACCAGGACTAAATAAACCGGGACTAAACCAGGACTAAATAAACCAGGACTAAATAAACCGGGACTAAACCAGGACTAAACCAGGACTAAATAAACCAGGACTAAATAAACCAGGACTAAATAAACCAGGACTAAATAAACCGGGACTAAATAAACCAGAACTAAACCAGGACTAAATAAACCAGGACTAAACCAGGACTAAACCAGGACTAAATAAACCAGGACTAAACCAGGACTAAACCAGGACTAAACCAGGACTAAATAAACCAAAACTAAATAAACCAGGACTAAACCAGGACTAAACCAAAACTAAATAAACCAGGACTAAACCAGGACTAAACCAGGACTAAATAAACCAGGACTAAACCAGGACTAAACCAGGTCTGATCAAATCTGAGTCATTTTGCACCATTTCAGCCTCTGTGAAATTGCTCCTTTAACCTTCACACCTCTGTCTCTCTCTCCTCTTCTATCGCTTCATCTTTTATCTCCTCCTCTCACTCCCTCTTTTTTCCCCTCATCTTTTTTTCATCTGTTCTTTCTGTCCTCCTTTCCTCCCTCTCTGTCCCTCCTCCTCTCGTCTTTCCTCCCTCTCTCCTGGAGTAATATAAATGTAAATGATTCTAATTGTGACGCGGCGCTGTTCAAAGTGCCCCTGACAGAGCCACACACAGAGGAAAGAGAGAAGAGAGGGAGGAGAGGAGAGAGGGAGGAGAGGAGAGGAGAGAGGGAGGAGAGAGGAGAGAGGGAGGAGAGGAGAGAGGGAGGAGAGGAGAGAGGAGAGAGGGAGGAGAGAGGAGAGGAGAGAGGGGAGGAGAGGAGAGGAGAGGAGAGAGGAGGAGAGGAGAGAGAGGAGGAGAGAGGGAGGAGAGAGAGAGGAGAGAGGGAGGAGAGAGGAGAGGAGAGAGGGAGGAGAGAGGAGAGAGGGAGGAGAGGAGAGAGGGAGGAGAGAGGGAGGAGAGAGGGAGGAGAGAGGAGAGGAGAGAGGGAGGAGAGGAGAGAGGAGGAAGGGAGGAGAGGAGGAGGAGAGAGGGAGGAGAGAGGAGAGGAGAGAGGGAGGAGAGAGGGAGGAGAGGAGAGAGGGAGGAGAGGAGAGAGGAGAGGGAGGAGAAGAGAGAGAGAGGAGAGAGGGAGGAGAGAGAGGGAGGAGAGGAGAGGGGGAGGAGAGGAGAGGAGAGGGGGGGAGAGAGAGGAGAGAGACAGAAGAGAAAGAGGAGAGAGAGAGGAGAGAGACAGAAGACAGAGAGGAGAGGGAGGAGAGAGGGAGGAGAGAGAGAGAGACAGAAGACAGAGAGGAGAGAGAGGAGAGAGACAGAAGAGAAAGAGGAGAGAGAGAGAGAAGACAGAGAGGAGAGGGAGGAGAGAGGAGAGGGAGGAGAGAGGGAGGAGAGAGAGAGACAGAAGACAGAGAGGAGAGGGAGGAGAGAGGGAGGAGAGAGAGAGACAGAAGACAGAGAGGAGAGAGAGAGGAGAGAGACAGAAGAGAAAGAGGAGAGACAGAGGAGAGAGAGACAGAAGACAGAGAGGAGAGAGAGGAGAGAGAGAGGAGAGAGACAGAAGAGATAAAGGAGAAAGAGACAGAAGAGAGAGAGGAGAGAGACAGAAGAGAGCGAGGGAGAGAGAAACAAAAGAGAGAGGAGAGAGAGAGAGACAAGAAGACAGACGGAGAGCGAGATGGGAGAGACGGAAGGAGAGACAGAAGAAAGAGGAGGGAGAGAAAGACAGAATAGAGAAAGGAGAGAGAGAGACAGACAGGAGAGAGGGAGAGAGGGAGGAGAGGAAGGAGGGGGACAGAAAGAGAGAGAGAGAGGGAAAGAGGTCAGGGGAGAGGAAAGAGGAGGAGAGATGTGAACGAGACAGCAGAGAGAAAAGAGTGAAGAAAGAAGCAATAAAGAAGAAGAGAGAGGAAAGAAAAGGGAGGGATGAGGGGAGCAGAGAGGAGAAAGTGAAAAATGAAAGAAGAGAGGAAAGTAGGAGAGTGAGTTTGTGAAAGTAATGACAATAAAAATTACTGTACTACTACTACTACTACTGTACTACTACTACTACAGTAGTAGTAGTAGTACAGTAGTAGTAGTACTACTACTGTACTACTACTGCTACTACTACTATAACTACTACTGCTACTACTACTGATACTACAAGAACTACTACAACAATACCAAAGTAACCCACATCAAACTGGACACTTTAAACTCATAATCCAAAGGGAGAAATTCCCAAACGTCCTTCTGAGTTTTCCAGTTTTCCAAAGGCACAGAGTTAATCCCGGGACAGCTCCAGTTTTAGTCTCACTGTGTCTGTGCTCATCATGAACACGCCTTCGAGAGGAGGATTACTCCGGTTTCCATGTGTTTACTTTGTATTCTGTATTTCCTGTTTCGGATCTAAACCCGTGTTCTGGGCGGAGATTGAAATTCCAAAAACGGGAGAGGAAATCGTTTGGCACAATCACACTGGAGATTGAAGTCTCCGAGCAGGAGTTGAAGATTAAACCGCATGACGACGTGCAGCTACGGGGGGGTCTGGGTTACGTTTAAAGCTGCACTGTGGAGCTTTTCTCATGCTTTTCTCTATGGACTCGTTACTGCTTACCGTATAATGTTCCGCAGTGTGGCATTACATCTGTCGTGTATTTATTTAAGTGCAATTGTGCTTAAAAATATCTTTAAAAACATTCGGACTCTCCACAGATCCGACCTGTGACCCGGTCTGGCTTGTGTCCATAGAGACGGATAAGTTTAATGTCTTACTGTGGAACATTCCAGGCAATGAAATGAGATCTCCATGGAAACAAGCAGGTGGTTTATTCTCCGCACAGAGTTCACCTTGAAATATTGTAACGGAGTCGATGCAAAATGAGACGGATTTGTACAAAATATAAACAGTGAAAGTCTGAGTAGTAATAATAGTAGTAGCAGTAGTAGTAGTAGTAGTAGTAGTAGTGGTACTCGTAGTAGTAGCAGTAGTAGTAGTAGTGGTAGTAGTAGTAGTAGTAGTAGTAGTAGTAGTGGTAGTAGTAGTAGTAGTAGTAGTAGTAGTTAGCAGCAGCTGCTAGTAGTATAATTAGCGTTAAAACCGCATGGTTGCGCGTTGCTGTTGCTATTGCTAAGGTTGCTTATAGCGTTAAGCTATATATATGCAAGGTTAGTTGCTTAAGCGTATATTTATTGTTTAAGCAGTTAGTTAGTTATTAATATGCGCGTTTATGCTGCAACTGGTTAGTTGTTGCTATTAAGGCTTGTTGTTGTTAAGGTTAATAGTTAATAGTTGCTGCTGCTGTTGTTGTTGTAATGCGCGTTATTTATTAAGGTATACTCGCATTGTTATATAGTATTAATAGTTGCTATAGCTATTGTTGGTAATGCGGTTGCTATCGCAGTTAAGCAGTTGTCCAATCGTATATATGGCTAAGGTTTGCTGCTGGTTGTTTAAATCAACGGCGCTACTGTTGTTCGCGGTTATGTTCGCAGCTACTTAACAATCATGTTGCTAGTTAAGCTAACATCAGCAGCACTTCAGTTATTGGTTAATCGCGGTTGCTGTTGTTAACGCGCCGCTTAAGCCAACCGCTGTTGCTGCCGCGCTTCGGCTTGCTGGCTTGCAGCTCGTTGCTGCTGCTGCCAAGGTTGCTGCTGTTGTCGCGTTGCTGTTAAGCACTCGTTGTCGCGTTGCTTCAACCACCAGCTTGCTGCTGCTTAGTTGCTGCTGGGTTACTAAATCAAAATCGTTGCGTTGCGTCGCTGCTGCTGTTGCTGTTGCTGCTAAACCCTGGCGCTGCTGGTTGCTGTTGCTGCTGCTGGCTGCCGCTGGCCGCTGTTGTTGTTGTTCTCCGCGTTGCTGCTGGTTGCTGTCATTAAGCCGCTGGGTTAGCATCAATCGTTAAGCAGCAGCAGCAGCTGTTGCTGTTAAGCTGTTTGGCTAAGCAAACGGTTGCTGCTGGTTGTTGCTGTTGCTCAATATGTTGCCGTTGCTGGCTGCTGCTAAGGTTGTTGTCGCGCTCGTTGCTGCTAGCTGGCCGCTTAAGGTTGCTGCCAAATCAACTGCTGCAACGTTGGTTGGCTGCTGAAGGTTGAGCAATCAACAGCTGGGTTGGTCTGTTGCTACAATCAATTGCTGTTGCTGCTGCTGCTAAGGTTAAGCAACAACTAGCGCTAAGGTTATGTTAAGCAAATTGCTTAGGTTGCCATGGGCAGCTGCTAACAACTGGTTGTTGTTGTTGCTAAATCAATGTTGGTTAAGCACGCACAACAACAACATTCGTTGTTATTGCTGTTGGTTAAGCTTGCTGCTGCTGTTGCATGCTGCCGCTATCAAGGTTGCTGGTTGCTGCTAAGCCAACAACCTGGCTGGTTGCTCGTTGCGCAAATCAACAACACCGCTCGCTAAGCTGTTGTTGGCAGCTGTTGTTATCTGCTGCTGCTGCTGCTGGTTGCTAACAACGGTAAGCGTTGTTAAGCAAATCAACACCATCGCGTTCGCATATTGGTTGCTTGCTGCTGCTTGTTGCTTGTTGCTGCTGTTAACCCGCTAGTTAAGTTGCTGTTATTGTTGCTGCTGTTAGCTACGCTGGCTGCTGTTGTTGTTGTTCTGCAAGCTGTTGTTGCTAGCTTGCCGCTTGGCTGTTAGCGAATAACCAACAGCTGTTGCTGCTGTTGCTAGCAATCAACAGCTGGTTGTTGCTAACAGCGGCTGTTGTTGGCTCGCTGGTTGCTAAATCAACAGCGTTGCTGCTGTTGTTGTTGCTTAACAACAGCAGCGTTGGTTGCTAACAACAACGTCCGCACAGCTGCGTACTGGTTTGGTTGCTATTGCTGTTTTGTTGCAAGGTTGTTGCTGCTGCCATGCCGTTTTACCTTTCAGCAACAACCAGTTAGTTTGCATGGTTAAACAACAATCAGTTCGCGTTGTTGTTGTTGAGCGCAAATGCTTGCTTAAGTTGTTGTTTAAGCCAGCTGGTTGCTTGTTGGCTGCTAAGCACCACAATTGCTATGCTGCTTGCGCAAATCAACAACATCGCAGTTGTTGTTGCTGTTGCGCAAGCAAGGCTGCTGTTGCTGCGTTGCTGCCGCTGTTGCTGCTGCTTTGCGCAAACAACAAATCGTTGCTCAGTTGCTTCAACCAACCAAACAGCTCGCGTTGTTGTTGCTTGCTGCTGTTGTTGTTTGCTGCTAAGCTGGTTAAGGCTTGCTGCTGCTGTCGCGTTGCTGTTAGCCGCTGCTTGTTGGCGCAATCAAACCAAGCTGCTGTTATTGCTGAGCCAACAACAAGCTGTTGTTGCTAAACCAACAAGCGTTGGTTGCCGCTGGTTAGTTAAGCAATCAACAGTTGCTGCTTGCTGTTGCTCCGCTTGCTAGTTGCTGGTTAACCGCCAACCGCGTTCGCAGCGTTCTGTTGCTGCTGCGCTAGTTGTTGCTGCTGTTGTCAGCGTTGTCGCTGCTGTTCAAGCAATCAAATGTTGCTGTTGTCAGCCGCTAAGCTGCTAAATCAAACGTTGCTGCCTAAGCAAATCGCGGTTATTGGTTGCTGCTGTGCTGCTGCCGCTGCTAAGCCGCTAGTTATTGTTATTAAGCCGCTGCTGTCGCTGGTTGTCTGTCACGTTAGTTGCTGCTGTTGCTCACGCTGCTGCTGCTGCTCACCGTTGCTGTTGCTGTTCGCGTTGCTGCTGCCGCTAGTTGCCAAACCGGTTGCCAGTTGCTTGCCAGCTAACAACAGCAGTTGTTGCTCGTTAAATCAACAGCGGCTGCTCTTCGCCGCTGCTTAAGCAACAACGCATGTTGCTGGCTGTTAGCAGTTGCTGTTTGCCCGCTGCTGCTCGCTGCTGGTTGCCGCCTGCTGCTTGGTTGCTGGCTGCCATTGCTGCCGCCGCTTGGTTGTTGCTTGCTGCTTAGCCAGTTGGAGCAAGCAACAGTTGGCTGGTTGCTGGCTGCTTGCCGCGTTAGCCGCTTGTTGTCATGTTGCTGCTGGTTGCTGCTCAATTAGCTGGTTGCTGCTGTTGTCATTAGGTTGCTTGCTTGTTCGCGTTGCTGTTGCCGCTGCTGAATCAACAGCAAGGTTGCTGAACCAACTGCTGAGCTGCTGCGCAACAATCATTGTTGTTATTGCCGCTGCTTTTACCAACAACTGGTTGCTGTTTGCTGCCAGTTAGTTGGTTGCTTGCTCACTGTTGCGTTGCTGCTTGCTTGCTGCTGCACTGTTGCTTGCGTTGCTGCTGTTGCTGCCGCTGTTGCCCGCTGCTGCTGCTGCTGGCTGCTGGTTGCTAATCGCTGGCTGCTGCTGTTGCTGGTCTGGCCGCTAGTTGCTACGCTTCATCGCTGCTGCTGGCTCGCTGTTGGCTCATTGCTGCCAGCTTGTTGCTGCTGTTACTCGCTGTTGCTGCCGCTGTCTGGCTGTTGGTTAGCTACTTATGTTGCCAGCTGGTTATTAGCTGCCGGGCTTCATAGCTGCCGCTGCCGCTGCGGTTGCTGCTGCCAGCTGAGTTGGCCAGCTAATAAGCGCTTATTAAAGTAGTAGTAGTAATAATAGTAGTAGTAGCAGTAGTAGTAGCAGTAGCAGTAGTAGTAGTAGTAGCAGTAGTAGCAGTAGTAGTAGTAGCAGTAGTAGTAGTAGCAGTAGTAGCAGTAGTAGTAGTAGTAGTAGTAGTAGTAGTAGTAGTAGTAGTAATAATAGTAGTAATAACAGTTGTATTTGTACAGATCCAGTCGTCTCTTTGCTCTTTTGAAGCAGTTTAGTCCAGATTCTGGCCCGAGGGCCAAACGTGGTCCTCAGACTCAGACTGAGCCCAGTGTTTAGTCCAAATGTGATTCTCCCTGTGCCTCCAGACTCACTGCTGCTGCTGCACGGAAACTCTGATTAAACTGACGGCTCACGGGGTTTGTACCAGGACTAAAACAGGACTAAACAAGGACTAAACAAGGACTAAAACACAACTATAAACAAGGACTGAACAAGGACTGAACAAGGACTAAAACAGGACTAAAACAGGACTAAACAAGGACTAAACAAGGACTAAAACAGTACTAAAACAGGACTAAAACAGGACTAAACAAGGACTAAAACAGGACTAAACAAGGACTAAACAAGGACTAAAACACAACTATAAACAAGGACTGAACAAGGACTGAACAAGGACTAAAACAGGACTAAAACAGGACTAAACAAGGACTAAACAAGGACTAAAACAGTACTAAAACAGGACTAAAACAGGACTAAACAAGGACTAAAACAGGACTAAACAAGGACTAAACAAGGACTAAAACACAACTATAAACAAGGACTGAACAAGGACTGAACAAGGACTAAAACAGGACTAAAATAGGACTAAACAAGGACTAAAACAGGACTAAAACAGGACTAAAACAGGACTAAACAAGGACTAAAACAGGACTAAAACAGGACTAAAACAGGACTAAACAAGGACTAAAACAGGACTAAAACAGGACTAAAACAGGACTAAACAAGGACTGAACAAGGACTAAACAAGGACTAAAACAGGACTAAACAAGGACTAAACAAGGACTAAAACACAACTATAAACAAGGACTAAACAAGGACTAAACAAGGACTGAACAAGGAATAAACAAGGACTAAAACAGGACTAAACAAGGACTAAAACACAACTATAAACAAGGACTAAACAAGGACTAAAACAGGACTAAACAAGGACTAAAACAGGACTAAAACAGGACTAAAACAGGACTAAACAAGGACTAAACAAGGACTAAACAAGGACTGAACAAGGACTAAACAAGGACTAAACAAGGACTAAAACAGGACTAAAACACAACTATAAACAAGGACTAAACAAGGACTAAAACAGGACTAAACAAGGACTAAACAAGGACTAAAACACAACTATAAACAAGGACTAAACAAGGACTGAACAAGGAATAAACAAGGACTAAAACAGGACTAAACAAGGACTAAACAAGGACTAAAACACAACTATAAACAAGGACTAAACAAGGACTAAAACAGGACTAAACAAGGACTAAACAAGGTTTGAACAAGGACTAAACAAGGATTGAACAAGGACTCAATAAGAAAACTGAACAAGGACTAAAACAGGACTAAACAAGGACTAAACAAGGACTAAAACACAACTATAAACAAGGACTAAACAAGGACTGAACAAGGAATAAACAAGGACTAAACAAGGACTAAACAAGGACTGAACAAGGACTAAACAAGGACTAAACAAGGACTAAAACACAACTATAAACAAGGACTAAAACAGGACTAAACAAGGTTTGAACAAGGACTAAACAAGGATTGAACAAGAACTCAATAAGAAAACTGAACAAGGACTAAAACAGGACTAAACAAGGACTAAACAAGGACTAAAACACAACTATAAACAAGGACTAAACAAGGACTGAACAAGGAATAAACAAGGACTAAAACAGGACTAAACAAGGACTAAACAAGGACTAAAACACAACTATAAACAAGGACTAAACAAGGACTAAAACAGGACTAAACAAGGACTAAACAAGGTTTGAACAAGGACTAAACAAGGATTGAACAAGGACTCAATAAGAAAACTGAACAAGGACTAAAACAGGACTAAACAAGGACTAAAACACAACTATAAACAAGGACTAAACAAGGACTAAACAAGGACTGAACAAGGAATAAACAAGGACTAAAACAGGACTAAACAAGGACTAAACAAGGACTGAACAAGGAATAAACAAGGACTAAAACAGGACTAAACAAGGACTAAAACACAACTATAAACAAGGACTAAACAAGGACTAAAACAGGACTAAACAAGGACTAAACAAGGATTGAACAATGACTAAACAAGGGCTAAATAAGGACTGAACCAGGACTAAAACAGGACTAAACAAGGTCTAAAACAAGACCAAACCAGGACTGAACCAGGACTAAAACAGAACTAAACAAGGATTATACAAAGACTAAATTTAGGCCTAAAACAAGACTAAAGCAAGACCAAAACAGGACTGAACCAGGACTAAACCAGGACTAAACAAAGATTGTTTAGTCTTTGTTTATTGAACTGAACCAGGACTAAAACAGGCCTAAAGCAAGACCAAAACAGGACTAAAACAGGACTGAACCAGATCTAAATCAGGACTCAAACAGAACCAAAATGAAAACAGAAAAAAAAAACACTTTAATTTTCGCGCATAGTTTGTGTAAAAAGTCCCGCAGTGAGTCTTTAAGCCTCATGTGCCTCGTGTGCGTCTCACCTGTGTGAGTGCGGCTGCAGCAGAACAGTCTGTCAGAGCGTGGGCGGCGCAGGAAGCAGCTCCACACTTATATAACTCTTATATTTAGACTGTACTCTGTGCCGGCTGATCCATATTCACAAGTGTCACTGACAAGTCGCAATTAAAGCCTCCGAACGCCATTTTGACTCGAGAAAAACACAACCAGAACATCGTAAACAATTACCTTTTGCACTCAGGACGTCCTAATTATTCACCGCCATGGGTTTATAAGAGCTTTTAAAAACGTTTATTAGACACCAGAACGGAGATTTGCCGTCATAGTCAAGCTAACGACAACTAGCATGCTAACAATACGCTTCCTGATTCTTCCTAAAGGCTTTAAAATGAACAGTTTTGCTCAAATGCCCGGGAAAAAGCAGGTACATGCTCTTTAAAATCATAAACAGAGGCTGCAGCTCATTAAAGTTCATGTTATAATGTTGTTTCCTCCTCAAAAACAGATCTGGAGTTGTGTTTGTGTTTTGATTTATTCACACGTTTGAGTAACACTTTATTATTCGTCTGTCTGCATCTCCAAAGCTCAAAATGTTCTGTTCCACCTTGTGATGTCATGATTTCCACTTCCTGCAACAGTTTATGAAGGAAGGGACTAAACCAGGACTATGATAGGTGTGAACTAGGTTTATGACAGGTCTAAACAGAGTCTAAACTTGGTCTAAACCAGGACTAAACCAAGTCTAAATTAGGACTACATCAGGGCTAAAACAGGTCTACAACAGGACTAAAACAGGTACTTCAATCAGGGACTAAACCAGGTCTAAACTTGAACAAAACTAGTTCTAAACCAGGCTTTAACCAGGACTATACCTGGTCTAAACTTGGACTAAACCAGATCTAAACCAGGACTAAACCAGGTCTAAACTTGGACTAAACCAGGACTAAACATGGACTAAATCAGGACTAAACTTGGACTAAACCAGGCCTAAACTTGGACTAAACCAGGATTAAACTTGGACTAAACAAGGTCTAAACTTGGACTAAACCAGATCTAAACTTGGACTAAACCAGGTCTAAAGTTGGACTAAACATGAACTAAACCAGCTCTAAACTTGAACTACACCAGGACCAAATATCAACTAAATCAGGACTAAACTTGGACTAAACCAGGTCTAAACCAGGTCTAAACCAGCTCTACACCAGCTCTAACCTTGGACTAAACTTGAACCAGGGCTAAATTTGGACTAAACCAGGGCTAAATTTGGACTAAACCAGGGCTAAATTTGGACTAAACCGGGACTAAACTTAGAATACATCACCTTCAGACTGTTAACATAGAAATTTACAATTTAAAACAAAATATTTTATCTGTTGAATGGGAAAAAGTCCTCAAAATGTTGCATATTAACACTTTCCGGCTCATATTATCAAACATTTAATGTGGTTGTGCTGCTAACTGGAGGCACTGCTCTGTCTGAACCTCTTTTTTTGGTAGTTTTTGAGCTTTATTTGAACACAATCTGACCATAAAGAGCTGACTTAGTTGGCGAGATACTTGTTTAAGCATTAAAGCTGCACTGTGTAACTTTTCCGCTCGTCTCCTCGGAGATGCTGCGTGGCCCGGAATGTCCCACAGTAGAGCTTTAAACACGCGGCGCTTCAGTTCGCTCAAAAACAGGTGTGTGTGTTTTTTTAATCGCACGTTCTTTCATTCCGTCTCTCCGCAGATCCGCTGAACGCCGGCGGTTTGAGTTTAATGCCACGCGGCGGGACATTTTGGTCCACCTGGAAATGTTCCGTGTCGTAGCTTTAAATATTAACTTGTTCCCGGGTTGCAAAAAATCTGATCTAAAATGGCAGAAATGGCTGGAGAAGTTCTGCACCTCTCACAGCGCAGCCCTCTCAATTTGACAAATCACCTTGCACCAGTAACAGCAGCACCGCTCCTCTCTCTCCTTTTTCTCCTCTTTCGCTCACTCCTTCCTCTTCCTCCCCCCTTTCTTACCCTCTATTTCTCCTTTCTCTCTCCTTTCACCCTCTCCTCCCTGCATATTTCTCCCCCTCCTTTCTACGCCACTCTCTTTCCATCTTCTCTCTCCCTCCACCTCCTGCATGTTTCTCTCACTCTCTTCTTCCCTTTTCCTCTCCTCCCTTTTCTAACTCCCTCTCCTCTTTCTGTGTCCTCTCTTCTTCTTCTTCTCTCTCCTCCTTTCTCTCACTCTCTCTCCTCTTCTCTTTCTCTGTCCTCTCTCTCCCGCTTTTCTTTCCTCCTCTCCTCCCATCCTTCCTCTCTCACCCTCTCTTCCATCCTTCCTCTCTCTCCTCCTCTCTTCCCATCCTTCCTTTCTCACTCTCCCTCTTCTCAGACACTCTTCCGCCTTCTCTTTCCCTCCTCTCTCGCTCCCTCTTTTCTCTCCTCCTCTCCTTCCATCCTTCCTCTCTCTCTCCTTTCTCCCTCTTCTCTTTCCCTGTCCTCTTTCCCTCCTCTTTCTCCTCGTCTCCTCCTGCTCTCCCTTCTCCCTTCCCTTTCCCTCTCCCCTCTTCCCTCTTTCTCCTCTCCTCCTCCCAACTTTCCTCAATTGCTCTTCCTTTTCTCTTCTCTCTCCTCCCTCCACTCCCTCTTCTCTTTCCCTATCCTCTTTCCATCCTTCTCCTCCCTCTCCTCCCCTGTCTCTCTCCCTTTTCTTTCTCTGTCCTCTCTTTCCCTGTCCTCTCTCTCCCCCATTCTTCTTCTTCCCTCCTTTCTCTCCTCTTCTCCACTCTTTCTCCACCTCTCTCTCCTTCTTCTCTTTCCCTGTCCTCTCTCCCCCTTCTTCTCCCTCCCTCCTTTCTCTCCTCCCTTCCTTCCCCTCTTTCCTTTCTCTCTCTTCTCCTTCCCTGTCCACTCTCCCTCCTCTCCTCCCTCCCCCTGCATATTTCTCTCCCTCCTTTCCGCCCTCCTCTCCTCCCCTCTTCTCGTTCCCTTCCCTCTTTCCTATCTCTCCTTTTCTCCACTCTTTCTCCCCCTTTTTCTCTCTCCTTCTTCTCTTTCCCTCCTCTCTCTCACCCTCCTTTCTCTCCTCTTCTCCTCAAATCCTTCCCCTCTCTTCTCTTTCCCTCTCCTCTCTCCCTCCCGTTGCATATTTCTCTCCCTCCTTTCTCCTCTCCCTCTCTCCTTCGCTAAAGATCACTGACGCGAGACGTGCCATTATCCAAGACGCGATGCCGTGTCGTGCCAAAACGCGTGCCAAACTTTCCCGTGCACAATTACGCCCCCGATAACCGCCGCCGCCGCCGAATCCGCCACGGCGCCCGCGACACACGCACGTCTGTTTTAAGCCCATTTCGCGATCCTTAAACGTTCACCTTGTTGCGTCCACCGATCGTCAAGTTTCCCCCCTCCCCAAAAAAAAAAAAAAATGCGTCTGCGTGCTTCGTGCAAACCAAGGTCAGCGCCTCTTTCCCTCCGCTTTCCGTAATCGCGCCAGGACATCAAAATTCGCAGCAGTGCAGATGTTTTCCGAGACGAGACCTAAATCACAACCGCACCTGCTCGCTCCCCGCTCCCGTTTTTCCTGTTTTTTTTTTTTTTTTTTTTGCGAAATTCTCAAGTCTAAAAAACGAGAAAGGCGCACGGGGGGGATAGTCACACAGTCACACCACCATCTTGCGGCGGTGCTGAACGCGTAAAAGAGCGTAAAGGTGCTTCGATTTGCCCCGCGAGTCTCATCCACGCCGCTCGGTTAACGTGTTTATGAAGTGCAACAACATTACGCGCGACGTTACGCTCCCGGGTCCAGGGTTTTTGCGCGTGAAAATGTGCATAAACGCCGATTCGCCGAGGTGACGTTTCAAAGTTAACGACATGTTGAATACGAGTTGAACACTGGACACGCATGACAACAAAATCATCGCGGCGTCGGCGTGTGGGTTTACGCAAAAGAGACGTCGCCATGGGGGGAAAATTGCGTAAAAAATTTGTCTTTTTTTCCTCGCATAAATGACACGTCTGTCTACCAAGTTACGGCTCTACTTGCCTCGCAGCGTCTGGACGGATTCCCACCGGGATTTCGGACGCAAAAGCGGGGAGCAAACGCGG
This sequence comes from Odontamblyopus lacepedii, assembly GCA_034769755.1. Classification (NCBI taxonomy): domain Eukaryota; kingdom Metazoa; phylum Chordata; class Actinopteri; order Gobiiformes; family Gobiidae; genus Odontamblyopus; species Odontamblyopus lacepedii. The sequence continues at coordinate 5,836,247 of CM068366.1, forward strand.
GAAAACGTGCCCGGGACGTAACCGGAGACACTCACCCGGCAGCGGCGGTCCGGCGGCGTCCCGCGGTGTTAAGTCCAGACTCGGAGCATCGGAGGAAAACGTTAAAATCCCGTGAAAAGAAGCGGTGTATTCCCGGTGTTACTGCGGCTGATCGGCGCACGGCTCTCGGCTCTCTGCTGCGTGCGCGCGCGGGCAGAGGGTGCGCGTGAGGGAGAGAGAGAGAAAGAGGGAGGGAGAGAGAAGGAGGGAGGGGAGGAGGAGGGTGTAATGTGTTTATCATGAATGTAAGGACAGAACCAAAACAAATCTATAGTTATAGTCTAGTGCAGGGCTATTAAGGAGCAAGAGGACTAAATTAGGACTAAATCAGGACCAAAGCAGGACTAAATCAGGACTAAACCAGGACTAAAGCAGGACTAAACCAGGACTAAAACAGGTCTGAACCAAAGCTAGACCAGGTATTACTTTGCAGTGAACTAGGACTAAACCAGGACCCACACCATCAAACCAAAACCAGGTCTAAACCGGACTAAGGTCAAAACCAGGAACATTCCAGGACTAAACCAGGTCTAAAAAAAGGTTGACACGAGATCTAAACCAGGTCTAAACTAGGACAAAACCAGGTCTGAAACAGGATTTAACAGGACTAAACCAGGGACTAAGCTAGGACTAAAGTAAGACCTCCAACAAGCCAAAACTGGGTCTAAAGAGGACTAAGGTCAAAACCAGGACTATTCCAGGACTAAACCAGGTCTAAACCAGGAAGTAACAGGATTAAGCCAAGGAATAAACCAGGACAAAACAAGGACAAAACCAGAACTAAACCAGGACTAAACCAGGACTAAATCAGGACTAAATCAGGACAACACCAGGTCTAAACGCAGACTAAGCCAGGGTTAAACCCAGAGTAAACCAGGACTAAACAAGGACTTATTCAAGACTAAACTGAGGACTAAACCAGGACTAAAATAAGACCAGGACTAAACCAGGTCTAAACCAGGACTAAATGAGGTCTAAACCGGGACTAAACCAGGACTAAACCAGGTCTAAACCAGGACTAAATCAGGACTAAATGAGGTCTAAACCAGAACTGAACCAGGACTAAACTGGGCTTTAATTGAGTGGTCAGTATAAATAAAGGAGAGAAGAGAGGAGAGAGGGAAGAGGAGAGAGGGAGAGGAGAGAAGAAGCTACAGGAGAAGGAGGGATTGAGCAAAAGAGAGGAAAGAGAGGGAAAAGGAAGAGAGATAGAGAAGGAGAGAAAGAGTGGAAAGAAGGAGAGGAGGAGGTATAGAGCGAGTGAAAGTGAGAGAAGGAGAGAGAGATGGAGGAGAGATTATGGTGGAGGAGAAAAAGGACAAGAGGAGCTTCAGGTATAGAGAGAGGGACAAAGTGAGGGAGAGGAGGCGGAGAGAGGGAGAGGAGGAGGAGAGGAGAGAGGAGGAGGAGAGGAGGGAGGGAGAGGAGGAGGAGAGGAGCGAGGGAGAGGAGGAGGAGTGGAGGAGTGGAGAGAGGGAGAGGAGGAGGAGTGGAAGAGCAGGAGTGGAGGAGAGGAGGAGTGGAGTGAGGCGGAGGAGTGGAGCGAGGAGGAGGAGTGGAGAGAGGAGGAGGAGTGGAGAGAGGAGGAGTGGAGGAGTGGAGAGAGGAGGAGGAGTGGAGAGAGGGAGAGGAGGAGGAGTGGAGTGAGGGAGAGGAGGATGAGTGGAGAGAAGGAGAGGAGGAGGAGTGGAGTGAGGGAGAGGAGGAGGAGTGGAGGAGTGGAGTGAGGGAGAGGAGGAGGAGTGGAGGGCGGGAGAGGCGGAGGAGTGGAGGAGGGGAGAGAGGGAGAGGAGGAGGAGTGGAGAGCGGGAGAGGAGGAGGAGAGGAGGAGTGGAGAGAGGGAGTGGAGGAGTGGAGAGAGGGAGAGGAGGAGGAGTGGAGGAGTGGAGAGAGGGAGAGGAGGAGGAGTGGAGAGAGAGGAGAGGAGGAGTGGAGGAGTGGAGAGAGAGGAGAGGAGGAGTGGAGGAGTGGAGAGAGAGGAGAGGAGGAGGAGTGGAGAGAGAGGAGAGGAGGAGAGGGGGAGGAGTGGAGAGAGAGGAGAGGAGGAGGAGTGGAGAGAGGGAGAAGAGGAGGAGGGGAGAGAGGGAGAGGAGGAGGAGTGGAGAGATGTAGAGGAGGAGGAGTGGAGAGAGGAAGAGGAGGAGGAGTGGAGAGAGGGAGAGGAGGAGGAGTGGAGAGAGGGAGAGGAGGAGGAGTGGAGGAGTGGAGAGAGGGAGAGGAGGAGGAGTGGAGAGAGGGAGAGGAGTGGAGCGAGGGAGAGGAGGAGGAGTGGAGAGAGGGAGAGGAGGAGGAGTGGAGGAGTGGAGAGAGGGAGAGGAGGAGGAGGAGTGGAGAGAGGGAGAGGAGGAGGAGTGGAGGAGTGGAGAGAGGGAGAGGAGGAGGAGTGGAGAGAGGGAGAGGAGGAGGAGTGGAGGAGTGGAGAGGAGGAGGAGGAGTGGAGGAGTGGAGAGAGGGAGAGGAGGAGGAGTGGAGAGAGGGAGAGGAGGAGGAGTGGAGGAGTGGAGAGAGGGAGAGGAGGAGGAGTGGAGGAGTGGAGAGAGGGAGAGGAGGAGGAGTGGAGTGAGGGAGAGGAGGAGGAGGAGTGGAGGAGTGAAGAGAGGGAGAGGAGGAGGAGTGGAGCGAGGGAGAGGAGGAGGAGTGGAGAGAGGGAGAGGAGGAGGAGTGGAGGAGTGGAGAGAGGGAGAGGAGGAGGAGTGGAGAGAGGGAGAGGAGGAGGAGTGGAGGAGTGGAGAGAGGGAGAGGAGGAGGAGTGGAGAGAGGGAGAGGAGGAGGAGTGGAGGAGTGGAGAGAGGGAGAGGAGGAGGAGTGGAGAGAGGGAGAGGAGGAGGAGTGGAGAGAGGGAGAGGAGGAGGAGTGGAGGAGTGGAGAGAGGGAGAGGAGGAGGAGGAGTGGAGAGAGGGAGAGGAGGAGGAGTGGAGAGAGGTAGAGGAGGAGGAGGAGTGGAGAGAGGGAGAGGAGGAGGAGTGGAGGAGTGGAGAGAGGGAGAGGAGGAGGAGTGGAGGAGTGGAGAGAGGGAGAGGAGGAGGAGGAGTGGAGAGAGGGAGAGGAGGAGGAGTGGAGAGAGGGAGAGGTGGAGGAGTGGAGAGAGGGAGAGGAGGAGGAGTGGAGTGAGGGAGAGGAGGAGGAGGAGTGGAGAGAGGAGGAGGAGTGGAGAGAGGGAGAGGAGGAGGAGTGGAGGAGTGGAGAGAGGGAGAGGAGTGGAGAGAGGAGGAGGAGTGGAGAGAGGGAGAGGAGGAGGAGTGGAGCGAGGGAGAGGAGGAGGAGTGGAGGAGTGGAGAGAGGGAGAGGAGGAGGAGGAGTGGTGGTGCAGCTCTATCAGCAGTAGAGGTTTGAGTGACTCATTGCGGAGGCAGCGCTGAACCTAATTACTCACACAGAAACATGAGAGAAAAGAGAGGGAGAGAGAAGAGAGGGAGAGAGAAGAGAGGGAGAGAGGGAGGGAGAGTGAGAAAAGAGAGGGACAGGGAGGGAGAGGGGGAGAGAGGGGCAGCAGGAGAGAAAGAAAGAGGTTTGAGAGAGAGGGAAAGAACGGGGTATGAGCACAAAAAGAGGGAGATGAGAGAAATGAAAGAATAAAGAGAGAGAACAGAGATAGAAGGAGAGGAGAGAGAGAGAAAGAGAAAGTATAAAGAGAGCGAACAGAGATAGAAGGAGAGGAGAGAGAGAGAGAGAAAGAGAGAGAGTGAGTGGGAGAAGAGGGTCTGAACAGAGAAAGAGGGATAGGAGAGAAAGAGAGAGAATAAGGGGAAAAAGAGAAAGATTTGTTTTTCTCTCTTTCTCTCCTAGAGAAAAAGAGGGAGAGGAGAGAGGTCTGAGCGAAGGAACGAGACAGAGATGGGGAGAAAGAAAGGGTAGAGAGAGAGAGAGCGGAGAAAGAGAAAAGGGGCAGACAGAGAGAGAGAGGAAGAGAGAGAAGGCTGAAAACAGAGAGAAAGAGAACGACGAAGGTGAGAGAACAGAGAAAGAATTAAAGAAAGACAGAGAGAGAAAAAGGGAGGGCAGAGAGAACGAGGAAGAGAGCGGGGGCTGAAAGAAAGAGGGAGAGGAGAGCAGTTTGAGCGAAGGAGAGTGAGAGGGTGAGAGAGACCACAAAAGGGGGCGGAGAGAGAGGGAAAGAAGGAGAGAAGTCTGAGAACAGAGAGAGCAGGAGAGCGACAAGGAGAGGAGAGAAAGAGAAAGAAGAGGGGGAGAGTAGAGCGAAGGAAAGAGAGAGGGGGAAAGACAGAGAAGAGAGAGCTGAGAAAGAGAAAGGGAACAGTGAGAGAGAACAAAGGAGAGAGAAAGGTCTGAGGACAAAGAAAGAGGAAGATAGAGGGGGGGAAGGGGGATAGAGAGGGAGGAAGAGGGAGAGGACTGAGAACAGCAAGAGAGGAAGAGAGAGAGGGAGAGGAGAGAAAGAGAAAGAAGAGGGGGAGAGAACAGATAAATAGAGAAAGACGGAGAGAGGGAAACAGGGAGATTAGAAAGGTCTAAATGAGGAAAAGAGAGAGAGGGAAAGACAGAGAGAGAGAGAAAGAGGAAGGGGGCAGAGAGAGAGAGAAAGAGGAAGGGGGCAGAGAGAGAGAGAGAACAAGGAAGGGGGCAGAGAGAGAGAGAACGAGGAAGGGGCAGAGAGAGAGAGAAAGAGGAAGACAGAGTTGATAACAGAGAGGGGGAGAGAAAGATGGAGAGATAAAAAGTGAGAGGGAGGGAGAGAGAGAGAGACAGATGGGGAGAAAAAGAGGGAAGAGAGGGAGAGAGAGGGAAGACAGAGAAAGTGTGCAGAGAGAAAGAGAAAGAAGGAGAAGAGAGGGAGGCGGCGAAGAGAGAGAGGAATATAGAGAGGGCGGAAGAGGGAGAGAGGGGGAAAAAGAGGGAAATAGAGAGGGGGGAAAGAAAGATCTGAGAACAGAGAAAGAGAGATGGAGAAAAAGTGAGGTGAAGTGAGATGGAGGGAGAGGGGTCGGAGAGTAGAGAGAGAAAGAGAGGAAGGGAGAAAGAGGGAGAGGACTGAGAACAGAGAGAAAGAGAGAGGCGGAGAGAAAGAGAGAAAGATCTGAGCAAAGGAACAAAAAACCTTACAAGAGTCAATTTAGTGTAATTTTTGACCTTTAAAACACCGGAGTTTCTTGAGAATTCATCAGTGCACAAAGAAAGAGAGAGAGAGGTGAGAAAAAGAGAGAAAAAGAGAGAAAAAGAGAGGAAGAGGGGATTAATAATAGATCCAGTGATGCTGCAGTGAGGAAAACCAGGATTTAACCAGGTCAAAAACCGTAGAGAGAAAAGTGAAGGAGCTCGGAGCAGGTTCAGAACAGAACTACAAAAACAACTGAACTAATCTGAACTTCTGCAAAATAATACGACGAAAGAAGAAGTGTAAAGTATCAGTGAAAGAAATAACTAAAGTAAAAAGTATTTGCTGATTCGATTCGAGTAAGAGAAACTTTCAGGGCGTAACTTAAGATTTATAAGGTCATAACTGAAGGACAAAACGTTAAATCATTTTTTAAAATCTGATGTTTGCAAAAGACGGACACAAAACGAAAGAACTATTCCAGGACTAAACCAGGACTAAACGAGTACAAAACCAGAACTAAACCAGGACTATAACCAGGACTATAACCAGGTCTAAAACCAGGACTAAAACCAGGACTAAACGAGTACAAAACCAGGACTAAACCAGGACTAAACGAGTACAAAACCAGGACTAAACCAGGACTATAACCAGGTCTAAAACCAGGACTAAACCAGGACTAAACCAGGACTAAACCAGGACTATAACCAGGTCTAAAACCAGGACTAAACCAGGACTAAACGAGTACAAAACCAGGACTAAACCAGGACTAAACCAAGACTATAACCAGGTCTAAAACCAGGACTAAAACCAGGACTAAACCAGGACTATAACCAGGTCTAAATCAGGACTAAAACCAGGTCGAAATCAGAACAAAACCAGGACGAAATAAGGAATAAATCAGGACTATAAAACAGGACTAAACCAGGGGCTAAACCAGGACTAAAACAAGACTAAATCAGGATTAAACCAGGATTGAACCAGGACTAAACCAGGATTGAACCAGGACTAAACCAGGGGCTAAACCAGGACTAAAACAAGACTAAACCAGGATTAAACCAGGATTGAACCAGGACTAAACCAGGATTGAACCAGGACTAAACCAGGACTAAACCGGACTAAGGTCTTTCCTTTGCAGTGACTAAAGTAAGAGTAAAAAAGTAAAAAGTATTTGCTGATTCTACGCAAATAAGAGCAACTATCAGGGCAAAACATCTCATTTATAAAGTAATAATTGAAGGACAAAATGTTAAAAATGCACAAAATCTGATGTTTTCAAAGGACAGAAACTAAAATTACTAAAATTGTGAGAAACTCATTGTCACATAAAGAAAAACTCATAGAAACTTACATTTACCTGGAACTAAACCAGGATTTAACCAGAAATAAATGGGTTTAGTGAAACAAAACTAAGATGAACTAAACCAAGACACAAGAAGGTTTTAAACCAGGTCTAAACCAGGACTAAATCAAGACTAAAGCCAGGTCTATCTCAGGACTAAACCAGGACTAAATCAAGACTAAAGCCAGGTCTATCTCAGGACTAAACCAGGACTAAATCAAGACTAAACCCAGGTCTAACTCAGGACTAAACCAGGACTAAATCAAGACTAAACCCAGGTCTAACTCAGGACTAAACCAGGACTAAATCAAGACTAAAGCCAGGTCTAACTCAGGACTAAACCAAGACTAAATCAAGACTAAACCAAGGCTAAACCAGGTCTAACTCAGGACTAAACTAGGTCTAAATTGGGTATAAACCAGGTCTAACCCGGGGCCAACTAAGGTATAAACCAGGACTAAACCAGGACTAAACCAGGTATAAATAAGGATTAACTACAGTCTAACCCAGGTCTAAACAAGACTAAAATTTAACCAGACTAAACCAGGTCAAAACCAGGTCTAAATCCAGTCTAACTCAGGTCTAAACCCAGTCTAAAACTGGTCTAAACCAGGTCTAACTCAGGTCTAAACAAGACTAAAATTTAACTGGACTAAATCAGGTCAAAACCAGGGCATAACCAGGTCTAACCCAGGTTTAATCCAGGTCTAAACCAGGTCTAAATCCAGTCTAACCCAGGTCTAGACCCAGTCTAAACCCGATCTAACCCAGGTCTTAACCAGGTCTAAACCCAGTCTAATCCTGGTCTAAACCCGGTCTAAGCCCGGTCTAAACCAGGTCTAAACCCAGT
>CM068366.1:5848530-5856030 GCA_034769755.1 Odontamblyopus lacepedii
CGCATCCCGCCGTCCAGTAGCACCGCAGAACAGAACTATACGACCCATGAATGACGGAAAAGTGGTGTGAAAAAGAAACAAAATGGAGGAAGGCTCAGTTTTGTCGACTTAAATGTGAAGTTGTAAAACAAACACTGGACCTTTGGGGGTTAAAACTCCACAAACCTTCACTATTTATTTATTTACTTGGATGATTTCAGCCCTGGAATCGCCGATCTCGACTAAACTAAAGGTAAAAAAGTAGGCGTGAGCTACAACTTCATGACATCACAAGGTGGAACAGAGCGTTTGGAGCTTTGGGGATGAAGACAGACGAATAATAAAGAGTTACTCAGGTCTGTTTTTGAGGAGGGAACAACATTATAACCGGACTTAACGCTCACGAGAGTCCGTTTTGTGTAATATTGGACCTTTAACCGTCACATTTCACTGACAATAACAATAAACTTTTTAAAACTGAATTTGAATTTGAATTGAAACAAAAACTGGCACAAAATTCAGCGTCAACTCAAGTAAAACAAATTATTTTATCACAACAGCTTCAGAAAGCGGCGCCATTATTCAACCCAAAAGGACGTGAGCGTTGTCGGGTGCACTATGTAACTTTGTGGGGGGTCCGTCACCTTCTCGTTTCCATGGATACGTCACTCCTCTGCCTCGAATGTCCCACTGTGTGACTTTAAACAGCTCTACTTTACTTCTATTCAATTACAGGTGGTTTTACAGCTCAAAAATACGTCGAAAAACAGGCGTTCTCTGACTGTGAGCGGGGTCGCCTCTCCGCAGATCCGACCCTGTCGCTCGGTCCGGTTTGGTCTCCGTGACGACAGAAAGTTTTAATGCCGTACTGCGGAACGTTCCAGGCAAAGCAATAACATGACATCTCCATGCAGAAAAGCACAACGCACCTTCACACCAGAATGCTGTTTTTATCGCTCAACGTTTACCCTAAAATCGTGCGTTCTTACTGCGCGTGGGCCCGCCTCCCCACGGATCTGAGCCGTAACGCGACCTGGTGGCGTCGCGTGCTTGTTACCGTGGCGACAGATATGTTTAAAGTCACGAGTCGGCTCACTTTTGCGGTTTGGCGAGTTTAAAATAAGCGCACGGACAGCAGAATTTAAAGTCTTTGCTTTGAATTCTACCGACACTTCCCCGACCCGTCCTGCATCTTTAGTTTCCCACTCCTCCACCTCTTTTTCTCTCTTTCTTTCTTTCTTTCTTTCTCTCTCTGTCCTTGGCTCCGCGCTCTCTCCATCCCTCCGTTCTTATCACCTCCATCGCTCTTTCCCTACGTCGTCTTCTCTCCCTTCTCTCCCTCTGTCCTTGTCTCACCCGCTCTCGTCTCTCTCCATTTTTCTCCTCTCCTCTCTCTTCCCTCCCTTCCTTCTCTCCATCTTTGTCTCCCACCGCTCTTTATCGAACTCCCTCCATCATCGCCTCCCTCCTCGTCCTCTCTACCTCTTTTTCTCTGTCTCTCCCTCTTTCTTCTCCTCCCTTTCCTCTTCTTATCTCCTCTCTTTTCCTCTCTTCTCTGTCAGTTTCCTCTCCCCCTTTTCCTCCTCCTCTCTCCTTGCGCCTTTCCCTCTCTCCTTCTCTTCTCTCCTCCCCTCTCTCCTATCTCATTGTTTTTCCCCTCCCACTCTCCCCTCTTTTCTCTCCTCCTCTCCTCCTCTCTCTCCTCCTCTGTCCTTGTCTCCTCTCCCTCTCCTCTCCTCTTTTTCATCTCCCCTCCCTCTCTCTCCTCCTTTCTCCTCCTCTGTTCTTGTCTCCTCACCGTCCCTCCTCTCCCTCTGTCCTTGTCTAACCCCCTCTTTTTCTCCTCTCTCTTCATTCTCTTTCACCCTCTCTTCACTCCATCTTTGTCTCCCGCTCCTCTTTATCTCCGTTCTTCTATCATCATCTCCTTCCTCCCCTCCTCTCTTTCCTCTCTCCTTCTCTAGTCCACTCCTACGTCCTCTCCCTCTATCCCCTCTCCTACCTCTCCTCTCTCCTTGTCTCCTCTCTCTCCCTCTCTCCTTGACCGCTGGAGTGATTCTCAAACACTCACTTGTCCGACTCTTCTTGCTGAATCTGTCTGGATGTCCCCCCCCCTCTGGTCCCTCTCCTCTAGCCCAAAAACACCTCTCCATCCTGGGCTCGTGTTCGTGCCGGGCCCTGGCCCCAGCTCCACAGATGGTTCTTACACATGAATCACACTCCTGACACGTTACATCAGATTTACTCCGGTAATTTGACCTGAATATGACCCAAACTGCTGCAGGACTAAATCAGGACTAAAAGAAGACTAAAAGAGGACTAAAACAGGACTAAACCAGGACTAAACCAGGACTGAAAAAGGACTAAAACAGGACTAAAACAGGACTAAAACAGGACTAAAGTAGGATTAAAGCAGGACTAAAACAGGACTGAAAAAGGACTAAAACAGGACTAAAACAGGACTAAACCAGGACTAAACCAGGACTGAAAAAGGACTAAAACAGGACTAAAACAGGACTAAAGCAGGACTAAAGCAGGACTAAAACAGGATTAAAACAGGACTAAAGCAGGACTAAAACAGGACAAAAACAGGACTAAAGCAGGAGTAAAACAGGACTAAACCAGGACTGAAAAAGGACTAAAACAGGACTAAAACAGGACTAAAGTAGGACTAAACCAGGACCAAAACAGGACTAAAACAGGACTAAAGCAGGACTAAACCAGGACTGAAAAAGGACTAAAACAAGACTAAAACAGGACTAAAGTAGGATTAAAGCAGGACTGAAAAAGGACTAAAACAGGATTAAAACAGGGCTAAAGCAGGACTAAAACAGGACTAAACCTGAACTGAAAAAGGACTAAAACAGGACTAAAACAGGACTAAAGCAGGACTAAATCAGGACTAAAACAGGACTAAAACAGGACTAAAACAGGACTAAAACAGGACTAAAGCAGGACTAAAACAGGACTAAAACAGGACTAAAGCAGGACTAAACCAGGACTAAACCAGGACTGAAAAAGGACTAAAACAAGACTAAAACAGGACTAAAGCAGGACTAAAACAGGACTAAAGTAGGACTAAAGCAGGACTGAAAAAGGACTAAAACAGGATTAAAACAGGACTAAAGCAGGACTAAAACAGGACTAAACCAGGACTGAAAAAGGACTAAAACAGGACTAAAACAGGACTAAAACAGGACTAAAGCAGGACTAAATCAGGACAAAAGCAGGACTAAACCAGGACTAAACCAGGACTGAAAAAGGACTAAAACAAGACTAAAGCAGGACTAAAACAGGACTAAACCAGGACCAAAACAGGACTAAACCAGGACCAAAACAGGACTAAAACAGGACTAAACCAGATCTAAACCCGCACTAAAGCAGGACTAAAGCAAGACTAAAGGAGGACTAAACTAGGACTAAACCAGGTCTAACCCAGGACTAAACCAGGACTAATTAAGAACTAAATCAGAAATAAAATTGAAACAACAACCAGAACTTTATGGTGACTACACTGGCACTACTTCTGCTACTGCTGTTTCTGCAGATCATAATATTATTACTTTGCAGATTACTACGGTTATTGTACTTGAAGTAGCTCGTGAAATACAAATAAAAGTAAAACACATTTCTTAAGCACATTTTCTCTGAGCTCTTTTTGTCTGGGGACAGTTTTTATGTCTTCACCTTTTCACTGGACTTTATAAAAGAGACAGAAATCTGAAGGAAAACTACTCCTACTACTACTGCTACTATTACTACTACATAAACAGGTCTAAATCAGGTCTAAACCAGGACTAAACCAGAAACTAAACCAACAATAGATAAGAATAAGTGATAGTTCGTCCTCTGTGAGCTGTCCATGGTGCTGAAGTTGGATTGTGGTGGGGTCCCTCGGGTCACTCCGGCCCCTCGGGTCATTCAGGGCCGAGTCAGATGCTCGGAAAATACTGGGATTATGTTGGATTATTGGACTGGCAGAAACACGTGTAATCCAAACTGAACACTGATCATCTGAAAAATACTCCCCGGGCTCTAGTTTAGACAAATGAGGCTCAGCGTGTTCAGAAAGTGGTTTGTTTAACAGCAACACAAGGACTGGAATGTGGCTGAACAGGACTAAAACAGGACTAAACCAGGTCTAATACTGGTCCAAACCAGGTCGAAACTAAAACATAAATTAGAGCTAAAATCAGGACTAAACTAGGACTAAATCAGGACTAAAACAGCACTAAACTGGGGATGATTTAGACTCGTATTAGTCAAAATGTCCACAAAGCAAAATCACATGTGTCTAAACCCACCAATCGGACCCCAGGGAGTATTTTTCAGACAATCAGCATGCAGCATAGATCACGGGTCATTACCAAACCAATAATCCATTAAAGAGACGAGTTCCACTCATTCAGGACCACGGAGAGCTCCACAAAGAGCAACCCTAGTACTTTTCTGTTTAGTCCTGGTTTAGTTCTGGTTTTGTCCTATTTTTGGTTATGTGGAGGGTACTAGTGGTAGTGGCAGTAACAGTAACAGTAGCAACAGTAGCAGTAGTAGCAGTAGTAGTAGTAGTAGTAGCAGTAGTAGCAGTAGTAGTAGCAGTAGTAGTAGTAGTAGCAGTAGTAGCAGTAGTAGTAGTAGTAGTAGTAGTAGTAGCAGTAGTAGCAGTAGTAGCAGTAGTAGTAGTAGTAGTAGCAGTAGTAGCAGTAGTAGTAGTAGTAGCAGTAGCAGTAGTAGTAGTAGCAGTAGTAGCAGTAGTAGCAGTAGTAGTAGTAGTAGTAGCAGTAGTAGCAGTAGTAGCAGTAGTAGTAGTAGTAGTAGCAGTAGTAGCAGTAGTAGTAGTAGTAGTAGCAGTAGTAGCAGTAGTAGCAGTAGTAGCAGTAGTAGTAGTAGAAGTAGTAGTAGTAGTAGCGGTAGTGGTAGCAATTAGCAGTTGTGATGTGAATGAGAACACAATATTCTGCCAATTCAGCACCACAGACAGCTCCAGAACAAATCAATGACTTATAGATTCTGGTTTAGGTCCTAATTTAAACAGTCTAGTTTGTTTAGTTGACAGCAGAGTGAGAGCTAGAAATAGACCTGGCCTGGTCCTGGTTTAGTCCTGGTTTGGGCCTCATTTAATCATGTTTATAAGTTGCTTGAGTTCTGCTTAAAAGTTGGTTTAGTCCTGTTTTAGTCCTGGTTATAGTCCATATTTTAGGGTTTTCAAGCAGTAGCAGTAGTAGAAATAGTAGTAGTAGTAGTAATAGCAGTAATCGTAGCAGTGTTAAGCCACCCAAGAAGAAAATACTGTCTCTTTGATGTAGCGATGTACAAACATTAGCACCATGGACAGCTCCCAAAGCACAAATCAATGACTTATTGATCCAGAGTTGGTTCAGTTTCTGGTCCCGTCCTGGTTTAGTCTGGTGTGGTACAACAGCATGCTTTTAGATCTAGAAGTAGTCCCGGTTTAGTCCTGATTCAGTGATGGTCTAGTCCTGGTTTAGTCCTGGTTTAGTCCTGGTTTAGTCCTGGTTTTGTCCTGGTTTTGTCCTGGTTTTGTCCTGATTTAGACCTGGTTTAGCCTGGTGTGTTACAAGAGCATGCATTTAGATTTAGAATTCCCCCCGGTTCAGTCCTAGTTTAGTCCTGGACTTGGTCTCAGTTTAAAAATTTGGACACATATGAAGACATGTTTTGCCAATTCAACACCACGGACAGCTCCAGTACAAATCAATAACACTGATTCTGTACTGGTTTAATCTCTGGTTCCAGTCTCGTTCTTCTGTTCCAGTTTAGTTCTGATTTCGGTCCTAATTTGATCATTCTAGTGTGTTTAGAACAGTATGGTTTAGATCTAGTAACAGTTTAGTCCTGATTAAGTTCTCGTTTAATCTTAGTAGTCGTAGTAGTTGTAGGAGTAGTTTATGGTGAGCACGGGCTCTTCCAGGCTTTGAAAAACTATCACCTCTCTCTGTAAATGCTGCTGTGAGCCTCGTCATTTTGGTCTCATAATGTTCTTATTAATCCTGGGGTTTTTATTTCACTCTTTTGTCTCTAAAATTCCTCTTCCTAATGTGGAACTTGGCTGCAAATTCGCTCCGTGAGTGACGTCACGCTCACTTAGTCCACGTCTGTACGCAGGCAGAACGCTAAAGCGCAGAATTCTAGCAGCACAGAACGATAATTAAACCTGAAAGTGAACCCAAGATGGTGTTGTATTGTTTTTGTATTGTTTTGGACCAATCAGAGCACAGCGTGGAGCGTTTGGACCAATCGGAGCGCGGCGTGGAGCGTTTGGACCAATCGGAGCGCAGCGTGGAGCGTTTGGACCAATCAGAGTGCAGTGTGGAGCTTTTGGACCAATCAGAGCATGGCGTGGAGCTTTTGGACCAATCAGAGCGCGTTTTAAACATTTTAATACGATTATGGCGTGAAAATAGAAAAGAATCCTACAAAACCCGACCTTTGTGAAAGCCGGATGCCCTGTCAGCACGCGGGCAGTACCTGGAGTGGCCTCTAGTCTAATCGGTCTGGTTTTTATTCCAGCTCCATGATCAGCACCAGAATGTGGACAGTGCTAAAGAGCAGGACACTAACAGCAGAGGGTTTTATGGGCCAAGGTCAGAGGCGTCCCTCAGGAGGCCTCAAACTCTGCGCTCATTATATTAGATTTTAAAACCGCGCTGAGAATAAACGACATCAGGCCTTCGTCATGCCCGTCTCCATGGAGATGCCACTGCTTTGCCTGGAATGTTCCACAGTGTGTCATGAAATAAACAGGAGACAACGCCAGAACAAGGACGGGTATTATTCTTTTGGGTAATAAAACACCGGTAACTGAATAAATGTACAAAGTTAAGTAAGTTTAATGCCATAGTGTGGAACATTCTAGGCATAACAATATGATTTATCTGTAAAAGTTTGTAAATAAATAAATGAGTGTGTTTACATGAGCATCAGTGTCCCGGTTATGAGTTTTATCCCAGGATACTCATGTCCCTGTGCCCGTGAGGATTCAGAATATCCTGGATATTTATACTGGTTGCTATGGTAACTATGGCACAAATATGGCAAGGAGCGAAACATGGAGCAACTTTGCTAATTTAAGGCTTTTTAAAGGGTTTCTAACAACAAAAAACGAAGACACACGCTCAAGAAAGAACACGAGGATGTGGAGCTTCAGTAAACACAGCTTCAGCAAAAGGTGTTTTTAACAGTTGAAAAATACAACAAAATACAGAGTCTCGCGGTGTTAGTTTGGCTCGAGCGCGGCACAAACCACCACAGAGGTGAGCCTGGGGTTAAAATGTGGTTGTATTAAACAGCGACCTGCTTCAATTTGTTTGTTTCCTCCTGTTTTTGTTACAGTTTGTTGAGTTCACACATCCTGGGTGCAGCTCCAGGAGTGAGAAATCAGGCGTCTACAGGCCACAGTATCCTGGAGACTCAGAAATCCTGGTTTCTCATAACCGCGATACGGGCAAATCCAGGAGTCGACAGGGACACTCACAAAACCTGCTCATACCCGGGATGCTC
>CM068366.1:5861030-5866030 GCA_034769755.1 Odontamblyopus lacepedii
AACAGGAGCGTTCGGTTTGTTCTTCGCTCCAAATGAAAATTACATTTGATTGTGAAATTTAGACTCGAGGGGAAAATCATTTTCCAAAACAAAACCACAAAAAAGTGAAATTATCATTGAATTAAATGAGATTTGTTTTTCCCACATTTGTTCTGTTTCATCGAGTCGAGATTTAAAAGCCTCCGTGAGGTCAATTTAGAAACAAATATTAGTTTGGACCAAAGTTTTCACTAAAGAAAATGTGATGATTAAAGGAAAAGGATTACGGCCGGAATAAAAACAACCGCACCAGAGTCAAGAACACAAACTACTGAGTCCTGGTTTAGTCTGGGTCTAGTCCTGGTTTAGTCCTGGTTTAGTCCTGGTTCAGTCTTGGTTCAGTCTTGGTTCAGTCCTGGTTCAGTCCTGGTTCAGTCCTGGTTCAGTCTTGGTTTAGTCCTGGTTCAGTCCTGGTTTAGTCCTGGTTTAGTCCTGGTTCAGTCCTGGTTCAGTCTTGGTTTAGTCCTGGTTCAGTCCTGGTCTAGTCCTGGTTTAGTCCTGGTTCAGTCTTGGTTCAGTCTTGGTTCAGTCCTGGTTCAGTCCTGGTTCAGTCCTGGTTCAGTCTTGGTTTAGTCCTGGTTTAGTCCTGGTTTAGTCTTGGTTCAGTCCTGGTTCAGTCCTGGTTTAGTCCTGGTTCAGTCTTGGTTTAGTCCTGGTTTAGTCCTGGTTCAGTCTTGGTTCAGTCCTGGTTCAGTCTTGGTTCAGTCCTGGTTCAGTCCTGGTTCAGTCCTGGTTCAGTCCTGGTTCAGTCCTGGTTCAGTCTTGGTTCAGTCCTGGTTCAGTCCTGGTTCAGTCCTGGTTCAGTCTTGGTTCAGTCCTGGTTCAGTCCTGGTTCAGTCTTGGTTCAGTCTTGGTTCAGTCCTGGTTCAGTCCTGGTTCAGTCTTGGTTCAGTCTTGGTTCAGTCCTGGTTCAGTCCTGGTTCAGTCCTGGTTCAGTCTTGGTTTAGTCCTGGTTCAGTCCTGGTCTAGTCCTGGTTTAGTCCTGGTTCAGTCTTGGTTCAGTCTTGGTTCAGTCCTGGTTCAGTCCTGGTTCAGTCCTGGTTCAGTCTTGGTTTAGTCCTGGTTTAGTCCTGGTTTAGTCTTGGTTCAGTCCTGGTTCAGTCCTGGTTTAGTCCTGGTTCAGTCTTGGTTTAGTCCTGGTTCAGTCCTGGTTCAGTCCTGGTTTAGTCCTGGTTTAGTCCTGGTTTAGTCTTGGTTCAGTCCTGGTTCAGTCCTGGTTTAGTCCTGGTTCAGTCTTGGTTTAGTCCTGGTTTAGTCCTGGTTCAGTCTTGGTTCAGTCCTGGTTCAGTCTTGGTTTAGTCCTGGTTCAGTCCTGGTTCAGTCCTGGTTTAGTCCTGGTTCAGTCCTGGTTTAGTCCTGGTTTAGTCCTGGTTTAGTCTTGGTTCAGTCCTGGTTCAGTCCTGGTTTAGTCCTGGTTCAGTCTTGGTTTAGTCCTGGTTTAGTCCTGGTTCAGTCTTGGTTCAGTCCTGGTTCAGTCTTGGTTTAGTCCTGGTTCAGTCCTGGTTTAGTCCTGGTTTAGTCCTGGTTCAGTCCTGGTTTAGTCCTGGTTCAGTCCTGGTTTAGTCCTGGTTTAGTCCTGGTTCAGTCCTGGTTTAGTCCTGGTTCAGTCCTGGTTTAGTCCTGGTTCAGTCATGGTTTAGTCCTGGTTTAGTCCTGGTTCAGTCCTGGTTTAGTCCTGGTTCAGTCCTGGTTTAGTCCTGGTTTAGTCCTGGTTCAGTCCTGGTTTAGTCCTGGTTCAGTCCTGGTTTAGTCCTGGTTCAGTCCTGGTTTAGTCCTGGTTTAGTCCTGGTTCAGTCCTGGTTTAGTCCTGGTTCAGTCCTGGTTTAGTCCTGGTTTAGTCCTGGTTTAGTCCTGGTTCAGTCCTGTGAACAGAAAAGTGCCTAAACAAACGTCTCTTTCATATTTACAGGAGCCACAGTTTGAGTCTCAAGGACTCGGCAGTGGATCAGATTCACTTGATTCTTCTGAGGTTAAAATAATCAAGATTTTAAAAAACATTATGATGATGTTTACTCCTGGTTTAGTCCTGTGAACAAGGTTAATTTTGCAGTTACAATTATTATTATTACAATTATTAAAAATTACTGAAGGCAATTTCTGAAATAAGATTGAAAATGTGAAAAGTTGAAACACCAGCAGGTTTAGTCCTGGTTTAGTCCTGGTTTAGTCCTGGTTTAGTCCTGGTTTAGTCCTGGTTTAGTCCTGGTTTAGTCCTGGTTTAGTCCTGGTTCCAACCTGGCTAAGTCCTTCTTCAGTTCAGTCCTGGTTCAGTCCTGGTTCAGTCCCGGTTTTGTCCCGGTTTAGTCCTGGTCCAGTCCTGGTCCAGTCCTGGTCCAGTCCTGGTCCAGTCCTGGTCCAGTCCTGGTCCAGTCCTCAGTTCTCCCTGTACCTCTGTATACAGACGTTATTAAATCCGGTCTGGACTCATCCTCCTTCAGAGCGGAGGATACATTTATTTTGTTCAGAAATCCCATGATCCTTTGGGACTGGCGTTTAATTTAAACCAGCTTCACGGGGCCTCCGCTGACCTTCACAAGATGGCCGCCGCCTCTGCCCGGACTGCTAATGAGCGCAGGAACACACACGCCGCTCTAGAGTCCGCACAGCCTGAAATCCACTGCACCGTTCTGCTGGAATGTTCCGCAGTACGGCATGAAACGCAGCAGTCGCCACGGTAACAAGCCAATAGTTTAATAAATGAAAGATAGGTGAGTCTTTATCATACTCTGGAACATTTCAGGCAAAGCAATGACGTCGCCACGGTGACAAGAAGCTGGTAGACCTGGGTTAGGCCCGGTCCTGTTTTGAGTTTTGAGGGTTTAGTTCGGGTTTTCAGACCTGGTTTAGTCCGGATTTAGACTAGTTTTAGGTTTCTGATGTCAACATAGTTTTGTCCTTGATCTAATCCTGGTCCAGACCTAGTTTAGTCCTGGTCTAGTCCTGGTCTAGTCCTGGTTTAATTCTGGATTAGCCCCAGTTTAGTCCTGATTCAGAATTGGTTTAGGCCTAGTTTTACAGTGGTTTTGTCCTGGTTTAGTTCATGGTTTAGTCCTGGTTTAGTCCTGGTTTAGATCTGGTTTAGTCCTGGTTTAGTCCCGATTTAGACCGGGTTTCGCTCTGATTTTTTGCTGGTTTAATCCTATTTCAATCTTTGGTTTAGTCCTAGTTTAGTTCTTGGTTTAGCCCTGGTTAAGCTTTGGTTTAGTCCTGGTTTAGCCCTGGTTTATCCCTGGTTAAGCTTTGGTTTAGTCCTGGTTTAGCCCTGGTTTAGCCCTGGTTTAGTCCTGGTTTAGCCCTGGTTTAGTCCTGGTTTAGCCCTGGTTTAGCCCTGGTTTAGTCCTGATTTAGACCGGGTTTCGCTCTGATTTTTTGCTGGTTTAATCCTATTTCAATCTTTGGTTTAGTCCTAGTTTAGTTCTTGGTTTAGCCCTGGTTAAGCTTTGGTTTAGTCCTGGTTTAGCCCTGGTTTATCCCTGGTTAAGCTTTGGTTTAGTCCTGGTTTAGCCCTGGTTTAGCCCTGGTTTAGTCCTGGTTTAGTCCTGGTTTAGCCCTGGTTTAGTCCTGGTTTAGCCCTGGTTTAGTCCTGGTTTAGTCCTGGTTTAGCCCTGGTTTAGCCCTGGTTTAGTCCTGGTGAAACCCAGTGAAATGTCATAAACAGAGCTTCCTGAGTCCGGTCCACTCCAGACTTATTTTCATGTATTTATGTATTTATTTCTTATTTCCTTCTCTTGGTTTCTCGGGCGGACACAGAAAACGGCGCCGCGTCCTAAATTATAATCATTTTGTTTTGAGCAGAGGAGAGCTCCACTTCAGTCACATTCAGATGGAATAATCAGCTTCACGTCGAGAATTACAACGAAAACAAAACTCTACAGAAAGAGGGAAAATCACACGGGTTTGGGCGACATTTTGGACCAGATCTGAAGAGACTCAATTTAAAGTGTCCATATTATGATGTTTGCTCCATTTTATAATATTTTATATTCACAAACAGACCTGGACTTGGTTTAGTCCTGGTTTAGTTATGGTTTAATCCAGATTTAGAACTGTTTTAGACCGGATTCAGTATTGGTTTCTGCTGTTGACGTAGTTTTGTTCTTTGTCTCGGGCTAAAACTTGGTCCTGTTCTGGTTTAATCTAGATTTAGACCTCTTTTAGGTTTCTGGTATTTGAGATAGTTTTGTGCTTGAACTAGTTCTGGTTTAGTCCTGGTTCAGTCCTGTTTTAGTCCTGGTATAGTCCTGGTTCAGTCCTGGTTTAGTCCTGGTATAGTCCTGGTTCAGACCTGGTTCAGTCTTGGTTCAGTCTTGGTTCAGTCCTGGTATAGTCCTGGTCCAGTCCTGGTTTCGTCCTGGTTTAGTCTTGGTTTAATCCTGGACAAATCCTGATTTAGTCCTGGTTCAAATCTGGTCTAGTCCAGGTTCAGTCCTGGTTTAGTCCTGGTTCAGTCCTGGTTTAGACCTGGTTTAATCCTGGTTTAGTCCTGGCTTAGTCCTGGTTCAGTAAAAGTACATATTTAAAATCGAGGTAATGGGATGAAACACACTTAAGCAGAATAAAGGCTAAATAAACACTAATTAAGGACTAATTAACCATGTATAACCCTAATCAGCAGGTAGTCACATGTGAATAAGCCTAAAATAAAGTCTGATATAATCTTTAGTTTGTTTGTGACGCACCTGCCGCCCTGGTCCTGTGGCTGCAGAGTGTGTGGTGCGTTCAGGGCCCTGTGGCAGTGGGAAAAAGCAGCGCTCTCGGATCAGGCTGATTGGGCTGATTCTGATTGGAGCCACAGCTGGAACTTCTCTGATGAGCGGATCAGGAACAGGAAGAACAGAACAAGGCCAAGAGGAAGTGTTTAAGGAGGAAACTGCTCTGGGAAAGATATGCCCGGGTATGACCTGGTTTAGTCCTGGTTTAGTCCTGGTTTAGACCTGGTTCAGCCCTGGTTTAGTCCTGAT
>CM068366.1:5873530-6008530 GCA_034769755.1 Odontamblyopus lacepedii
AGTACAGTATAGTACAGTATAGTATAGTACAGTATAGTATAGTACAGTATAGTATAGTACAGTATAGTACAGTATAGTACAGTATAGTACAGTATAGTACAGTACAGTATAGTACAGTATAGTACAGTATAGTACAGTACAGTATAGTACAGTATAGTACAGTATAGTATAGTACAGTATAGTACAGTATAGTACAGTATAGTACAGTATAGTACAGTATAGTATAGTACAGTATAGTACAGTATAGTATAGTACAGTATAGTACAGTACAGTATAGTACAGTATAGTACAGTATAGTATAGTACAGTATAGTACAGTATAGTATAGTACAGTATAGTACAGTACAGTACAGTATAGTACAGTATACTATAGTATAGTACAGTATAGTACAGTATACTATAGTATAGTACAGTATAGTACAGTATAGTACAGTACAGTACAGTATAGTATAGTATAGTATAGTACAGTACAGTATAGTATAGTATAGTACAGTACAGTATAGTACAGTATAGTATAGTACAGTATAGTACAGTATAGTATAGTACAGTATAGTACAGTACAGTACAGTATAGTACAGTATACTATAGTATAGTACAGTATAGTACAGTATACTATAGTATAGTACAGTATAGTACAGTATAGTACAGTACAGTACAGTACAGTATAGTATAGTATAGTATAGTATAGTACAGTACAGTATAGTATAGTATAGTACAGTACAGTATAGTACAGTATACTATAGTATAGTACAGTATAGTACAGTATACTATAGTATAGTACAGTATAGTACAGTATAGTACAGTACAGTACAGTACAGTATAGTATAGTATAGTACAGTATAGTATAGTATAGTACAGTATAGTACAGTATAGTATAGTACAGTATAGTACAGTATAGTATAGTACAGTATAGTACAGTACAGTACAGTATAGTACAGTATACTATAGTATAGTACAGTATAGTACAGTATACTATAGTATAGTACAGTACAGTACAGTATAGTACAGTACAGTACAGTACAGTATAGTATAGTATAGTATAGTATAGTACAGTACAGTATAGTATAGTATAGTATAGTACAGTACAGTACAGTACAGTACACAGACTCCCGCTTGTACAGAACAGTTAAACAAAGCGTCGGCCGGAGCAGAGACGCTCACAGATCGATGGCTGTGATCAGAGGTGATCAGAGGGAGACAGGATTCAGCCCAAGTGGAGTCGTACCCGCCCCGGGGCAGCTGATCGATCACAGTCGTCTCAATGCTCGTCCCATTACCACATCGATCCAGTAATGATATGAAGCCATTGATCGGCTCAGGGTGTCTCGTGAATAAAGATGAGACGAGGAGACACGAGGAGAGAGGAAAGAGGTTTGAGAGTTTTACATAAAGGAAATGACTTCAGACTTTGGGATGAAATTAAAAGATTGAAGATGGAGTTTGGTGCAGTAATATCAGAGATGGTAAAGTTCAGCACCGGAACTTTATGATAATGAAGGAGGGAAAAAAGTCACGCTGTAGCTTCTCGGGTTTGGGTCCAATTTAAACCTGGTTTAGTCTTGGTTTAGTCCTGATTTAGTCTTGGTTTCACCCTGGTGTAGTCATAATCTTAATTTAATTCTGGTTTAGTCCTTTTTAAATCTCGGTTTAGTTCTGGTTTAGTCCTGATTTAGTTTTGTTCTAGTCCTGCTTTAGTCCCTGGTTTATTCCCTGGTTTAGTCTTGGTTCAGACCTGGTTTAGCCCTGGTTTATTCCTTGTTTAGTCCTGGTTTAGCCCTGGTTTATTCCTTGTTTAGTCCTGGTTTAGTTTTTGTTTAATCCTGGTTTAGTTCTTGTTCAATTCTGGTTGTAGTTCTGGTTTATTCATGGTTTAGTGCCAGTTTAGTTCTTGTTAAATCCTGGTTTTAGTCTTGGTTTAGTCCTGGTATAGTCCTGCATTAGACTTGGATTAGTCTTGATTTCGATCTGGTTTAGTCCTGGTTTAGTCCTTGTTTAGTCCTGGTACCTGCGTTAGACTTGGATTAGTCCTGATTTCGATCTGGTTTAGTCCTGGTTTAGTCCTTGTTTAGTCCTGGTCTGGTCGTATACATCTTGTCACTTGTAACTTTCCCAAAATCACTCAGGAACTTCCTCAAGGTGAACCTGGAATTCTAGGCTGAAGGAGAGTGGATTTTGGGATATTTTTTCCGTCTTTTCGGAGGACAACATCTGTGCGGAGACGAGGGCTGTAATGGAGATGAATGACAGAAGTACAAGATGAAGACGAATGAAACACACAAACAGGCGCCATTTTGGAGTGACCACCTGTGCAGAGTTTAGGAACTGTGTGAGAAACTTTTGATAAATACTGACCTGAACCAGGACTAAACCAGGACTAAACTGGGGCTAAACCTGGACTAAACCAGGACTAAACCAGGACTAAACTAGGGCTAAACCAGGGCTAAACTAGGGCTAAACTAGGGCTAAACCTGGACTAAACCAGGACTAAACAATGACTAAACCAGGACTAAACTAAGGCTAAACCTGGACTAAACCAGGACTAAACCAGGACTAAACTAGGGCTAAACAAGGACTAAACTAGGGCTAAACTAGGGCTAAACAAGGATTAAACCAGGACTAAACTAGGGCTGAACCTGGACTAAACCAGGGCTATACTAGGGCTAAACCAGGACTAAACTAGGGCTAAACTAGGGCTAAACAAGGACTAAACCAGGACTAAACTAAGGCTAAACTAGGACTAAACCAGGACTAAACCAGGGCTAAAACAGGACTAAACAGGACTAAACTAGGACTAAACCAGGGCTAAAACAAGACTAAAACCAGGATTTAACAAGAACTAAACCAGGACTAAACAAAGATGAAACCAGGACTAAGCAAGGACTAAACCAGGTTTGAACCAGCTTGAAATCAGGACTAATCCAGGTCTAACGCAGGACTATACCAGGACTAAACCAGGACTAAACCAGGACTAAACAAGGACTAAACCAAGACTAAAACCAGGATTTAACAAGAACTAAACCAAGACTAAACCAAGGCTAAACCAGGACTAAACTAGGGCTAAACTAGGGCAAACCAGGACTAAACCAGGGCTAAAACAGGATTAAACCGAGGCTAAACCAGGACTAAACCAGGACTAAACCAGCATTTAACAAGAGCTAAACCAGGACTAAACAAAGACTAAACCATAGCTAAACCACATGTAAACCTGGTGTTTATTAGGACTAAACCAGGTCTAAACCAGAACTAAACTAAGGCCAAACCAGGACTAAACCAGGTCTAAACCAGAACTAAACAAAGGCCAAACCAGGACTAAACCAGGACTAAACCAGAACTAAACAAAGGCCAAACCAGGACTAAACCAGGACTAAACCAGAACTAAACAAAGGCCAAACCAGGACTAAACCAGGACTAAACCAGCATTTAACAAGAGCTAAACCAGGACTAAACAAAGACTAAACCATGGCTAAACTACATGTAAACCTGGTGTTTATTAGGACTAAACCAGGTCTAAACCAGAACTAAACTAAGGCCAAACCAGGACTAAACCAGGTCTAAACCAGAACTAAACTAAGGCCAAACCAGGACTAAACCAGGACTAAACCAGAACTAAACAAAGGCCAAACCAGGACAAAACCAGGACTAAACCAGGACTAAACCAGAACTAAACAAAGGCCAAACCAGGACTAAACCAGGACTAAACCAGAACTAAACAAAGGCCAAACCAGGACTAAACCAGGACTAAAACGTGCATTTAACAAGAGCTAAACCAGGACTAAACAAAGACTAAACCATGGCTAAACTACATGTAAACCTGGTGTTTATTAGGACTAAACCAGGTCTAAACCAGAACTAAACTAAGGCCAAACCAGGACTAAACCAGGTCTAAACCAGAACTAAACTAAGGCCAAACCAGGACTAAACCAGGACTAAACCAGAACTAAACTAAGGCCAAACCAGGACTAAACCAGGACTAAACCAGAACTAAACTAAGGCCAAACCAGGACTAAACCAGGACTAAACCAGAACTAAACAAAGGCCAAACCAGGACTAAACCAGGACTAAAACGTGCATTTAACAAGAGCTAAACCAGGACTAAACAAAGACTAAACCATGGCTAAACTACATGTAAACCTGGTGTTTATTAGGACTAAACCAGGTCTAAACCAGAACTAAACTAAGGCCAAACCAGGACTAAACCAGGTCTAAACCAGAACTAAACTAAGGCCAAACCAGGACTAAACCAGGTCTAAACCAGAACTAAACTAAGGCCAAACCAGGACTAAACCAGGACTAAACCAGAACTAAACTAAGGCCAAACCAGGACTAAACCAGGACTAAACCAGAACTAAACAAAGGCCAAACCAGGACTAAACCAGGACTAAAACGTGCATTTAACAAGAGCTAAACCAGGACTAAACAAAGACTAAACCATGGCTAAACTACATGTAAACCTGGTGTTTATTAGGACTAAACCAGGTCTAAACCAGAACTAAACTAAGGCCAAACCAGGACTAAACCAGGTCTAAACCAGAACTAAACTAAGGCCAAACCAGGACTAAACCAGGTCTAAACCAGAACTAAACTAAGGCCAAACCAGGACTAAACCAGGACTAAACCAGAACTAAACTAAGGCCAAACCAGGACTATCTGAGGAACACTAGAGTTAAGAGTCTGTGGATGTCGCGGGGATGTGACGGTGTGATTTCATTGCGTGTGTGTGTGTTTTATTTTGCGTGTGAACAGCCCCTCGTGTGTGTGAAGAGTGTGAGGAGTGGGAACGTCGAGCTGAAGCTCTGCGGACCATCTGCGTGAGCCTCATTAGACTCCTGCCACAGAGACATGCATTTTTCATAAGAATCTTCACGTCCAATTTACATAGAGAAAATACAGCTTCATAACAAGACCATTACACTCGCCCTGCAGCCCCGCGTGTCAGATGCCCTCCCATCTATCCCTGTGTCAGATGCCCTCCCATCCTCCTGCATCCCTGTGTCAGATGCCCTCCCGTCCTCCTCAAATCAAATGTGTCTAATTAATGTGTAGATTGTGGTGTGTTGGGAAGGACCTGGTTTAGTCCAAGTTTTTAGTCCTGGTTTAGCCCTGTTTAGTCCTGATTTAGACCTGGTTTAGTCTTGCTTTAGTTCTGGGTTAGACCTGCTTTAACCCTGGTTTAGTCCAGGTTTTGTTCTGGTTTAGTCCAGGTTTAGTCCTGGTTTAGCCCTCTTTAGTTCTGCTTTAGTCCTGCTTTAGACCTGGTTTAGACCTGGTTTAGCCCCGCTTTAGTCCAGGTTTAGCCCCGCTTTAATCCAGGTTTAGTCCTGCTTTTAGTCCTGCTTTTAGTCCTGCTTTAGTCCTGCTTTAGACCTGGTTTATTCCTGCTTTAGTCCTGCTTTTAGACTTGCTTTAATCCTGCTTTAGTCCTGGTTTAGCCCTGGTTAGTCCTGCTTTAGTCCTGCTTTTAGTCCTGCTTTTAGACCTGCTTTAATCCTGCTTTAGGCCTGGTTTAGCCCTGGTTAGTCCTGCTTTAGTCCTGCTTTAGTCCTGCTTTAGTCCTGCTTTAGTCCTGCTTTAGTCCTGCTTTAGTCCTGCTTTTAGTCCCGCTTTAGTCCCGCTTTAGTCCTGCTTTAGACTTGCTTTAGTCCTGATTTAGTCCTGGTTTAGACCTGGTTTAGTCCTGCTTTAATCCTGCTTTAGTCCTGCTTTAGACTTGCTTTATTCGTGGTTTAGTCCTGGTTTAGACCTGGTTTAGTCCTGCTTGAGTCCTGCTTGAGTCCTGCTTGAGTCCCGCTTTAGTCCCGCTTTAGTCCCGGTTTAGTCCCGGTTTAGTCCCGCTTTAGTCCCGCTTTAGTCCCGCTTTAGTCCCGCTTTAGTCCCGCTTTTAGTCCCGCTTTTAGTCCCGGTTTAGACCCGGTTTAGTCCTGCTTTAGTCCCGCTTGAGTCCCGCTTTAGTCCCGCTTTAGTCCCGGTTTAGTCCCGGTTTAGTCCCGCTTTAGACCCGCTTTAGTCCTGCTTTAGTCCTGCTTTAGTCCCGGTTTAGTCCCGCTTTAGTCCCGCTTTAGTCCCGCTTTTAGTCCCGCTTTTAGTCCCGCTTTTAGTCCCGGTTTAGTCCCGCTTTAGTCCCGCTTTAGTCCCGCTTTTAGTGCCGCTTTTAGTGCCGCTTTTAGTGCCGCTTTTAGTCCATCTTTAGTCCCGCTTTAGTCCCGCTTTAGTCCTGCTTTTAGTCCTGCTTTTAGTCCTGCTTTAGTCCAGCTTTAGTCCAGCTTTAGTCCAGCTTTAGTCCAGCTTTAGTCCTGCTTTAGTCCTGCTTTAGTCCAGCTTTAGTCCCGCTTTAGTCCCGCTTTTAGTCCCGCTTTAGTCCAGCTTTAGTCCAGCTTTAGTCCCGCTTTAGTCCCGCTTTAGTCCCGCTTTAGTCCCGCTTTAGTCCAGCTTTAGTCCAGCTTTAGTCCTGCTTTAGTCCTGCTTTAGTCCCGGTTTAGTCCCGCTTTAGTCCCGCTTTAGTCCCGCTTTAGTCCTGCTTTAGTCCTGCTTTTAGTCCTGGTTTAGACCTGGTTTAGTCCCGCTTTAGTCCGGCTTTAGTCCTGCTTTAGTCCCGCTTTCATCCCACTTTAGTCCTGCTTGTAACACGTCCTCTTCCGGAGCTAAATCACTTCTTTCCCTTCGCAATGTTTTGCTTGTTTCATCTTTCACCTTTTGCACTTTCTGGTTTCAAACAGTCTCAAATTTGTCGAATATTTCACGCACGATTCTTCACTACCAAATGGGTTTAGTCCTGGTCTCTGTGCGGTTTTATTCCGTTATCGGCGCAGAAAGGAGCGGCGTCCGTCCCGATGTGCAGATGTATTTTTAATATCTGCTCCAGCGACGACTTTGTCAAACATTAAAGTTGAAGTGGAGCGTTTGCAGGACTAATGCTCAAAACGTGTTTGGCCTAATGGAGGAAAAGGCACCGAGCCCATCAATAATACACAGGATACTGCAGAAGATGAGTACTTCAGTGTGTACGCTCATGTAGGAGGAGAAGTAGTAGTAGTAGTAGTAGTAGTAGTAGTAGTAGTAGTAGTAGTAGTAGTAGTAGTAGGAGGAGGAGTAGGAGTAGCTGAAGGAGTCAAAGTGGCTAAACAGTGTATAAACAGCATAAACAGTAATAATAATAGCAATATAAAAGTTGTAGTAATAATAATAATGGTTGCGGTTATGGTCATAGAGATTGTGGAGTATTTGTAGTAGTAGTAGTAGGAATAGTAGTACTAGTTCTGATGGAAGTGATACTACATTAGAGACATGCTCATGTCGGAGTAGTGTTTGTAGTCGCAGTAGTTTTAGTAGTAGTAGTAGTAGCAGTAGTAGTAGTACATGTAGGAACAGTAGTAGTAGTAGTAGTAGTAGTTGTAGTCGCAGTAGTAGTATTTGTTGTAGCAGTAGTTGTAGTAGTAGTAATAGCTGCAGTAGTAGTAGCAGTAGTAGTAGTAGTAGTCGCAGTAGTCGCAGTAGTAGTAGTTGTAGTAGTAGTAGTTGTAATCGCAGTAGTAGTAGTTGTAGTAGTAGTAGTTGTAATCGCAGTAGTAGTAGTAGTAGTTGTAGTAGTAGTAGTTGTAATCGCAGTAGTAGTAGTAGTAGTTGTAGTAGTAGTAGTTGCAGTCGCAGTAGTAGTAGTTGTAGTCGCAGTAGTAGTAGTTGTAGTAGTAGTAGTAGTAGTTGTAGTCGCAGTAGTCGCAGTAGTAGTAGTTGTAGTAGTAGTAGTTGTAGTCGCAGTAGTAGTATTTGTTGTAGCAGTAGTTGTAGTAGTAGTAATAGCTGCAGTAGTAGTAGCAGTAGTAGTAGTTGTAGTCGCAGTAGTCGCAGTAGTAGTAGTTGTAGTAGTAGTAGTTGTAATCGCAGTAGTAGTAGTTGTAGTAGTAGTAGTTGTAGTCGCAGTAGTCGCAGTAGTAGTAGTAGTTGTAGTAGTAGTAGTTGTAATCGCAGTAGTAGTAGTAGTAGTTGTAGTAGTAGTAGTTGCAGTCGCAGTAGTAGTAGTTGTAGTCGCAGTAGTAGTAGTTGTAGTAGTAGTAGTAGTAGTTGTAGTCGCAGTAGTCGCAGTAGTAGTAGTTGTAGTAGTAGTAGTTGTAGTCGCAGTAGTAGTATTTGTTGTAGCAGTAGTTGTAGTAGTAGTAATAGCTGCAGTAGTAGTAGCAGTAGTAGTAGTTGTAGTCAGTAGTAGTGGTAGTAGTAGTAGTTGTAGTAGTAGTAGTTGTAATCGCAGTAGTAGTAGTTGTAGTAGTAGTAGTTGTAGTCGCAGTAGTCGCAGTAGTAGTAGTAGTTGTAGTAGTAGTAGTTGTAATCGCAGTAGTAGTAGTAGTAGTTGTAGTAGTAGTAGTTGCAGTCGCAGTAGTAGTAGTTGTAGTCGCAGTAGTAGTAGTTGTAGTAGTAGTAGTTGTAGTCGCAGTAGTCGCAGTAGTAGTAGTTGTAGTAGTAGTAGTTGTAGTCGCAGTAGTAGTAGTTGTAGTAGTAGTAGTAGTAGTTGTAGTTGCAGTAGTCGCAGTAGTAGTAGTTGTAGTCGCAGTAGTAGTAGTTGTAATCGCAGTAGTAGTAGTAGTAGTTGTAGTAGTAGTAGTTGCAGTCGCAGTAGTAGTAGTAGTAGTAGTAGTAATAGCTGCAGTAGTAGTAGCAGTAGTAATAGTAGTAGTAGTAGTAGTTGTAGTCGCAGTAGTCGCAGTAGTAGTAGTTGTAGTAGTAGTAGTTGTAGTCGCAGTAGTAGTAGTTGTAGTAGTAGTAGTTGTAGTCGCAGTAGTAGTAGTTGTAGTAGTAGTAGTAGTAGTTGTAGTTGCAGTAGTCGCAGTAGTAGTAGTTGTAGTCGCAGTAGTAGTAGTTGTAGTCGCAGTAGTAGTAGTTGTAGTAGTAGTAGTTGCAGTCGCAGTAGTAGTAGTTGTAGTCGCAGTAGTAGTAGTTGTAGTCGCAGTAGTAGTAGTTGTAGTAGTAGTAGTTGTAATCGCAGTAGTAGTAGTAGTAGTTGTAGTAGTAGTAGTTGCAGTCGCAGAAGTAGTAGTTGTAGTAGTAGTAGTTGCAGTTGCAGTAGTATTAAAAGTAGTCATTGTAGGAGGTGGAGCAGGTGGTTCAGTCATTCTTCAATCTTTTGTTTAGTCCTGGTTTAATTCGGGTTCAGTCCCGGTCTAGTCCCTGGTTCAGTCCTGGTTCAGTCCCGGTTCAGTCCCGGTCTAGTCCCTGGTTCAGTCCTGGTTCAGTCCGGGTTCAGTCCCGGTCTAGTCCCTGGTTCAGTCCTGGTTCAGTCCCGGTCTAGTCCCTGGTCTAGTCCCTGATTCACTGTCACTTCTCTCAGTCTATAATATATTTACATTTATGTAGATTTGACCCAAAATGGCGGCCGGTCTCCCCCGCGCCCCTTGTTTACTTTGCCATGATTAATGCGTCTCTTTGTTAGCTTCGCGGCTCATTGCGTTTTGATTTAATTAGCTTTGGGCTAAACACAAAAACGAGCCGCTAATTCCTCACAAACATGACCTTTTCAGAGCGCGGGTGTTTGCAGAGCAGGTACAGGCTGGGTGGGATTTCACAACAAGATCACGGTTTAAAAACAACATTTACAAAACTGGCTTAAATCTAACGGCAGAGGATGACCCAAGTCCTGGTTTAGTCCTGCTTTAGTCCTGGTTTAATCCTGGTTTAGTCCAATTTTAGTCTGAGTTTAAGGCTGATTAAGACACCACTTAGACCAGGTTAGTCTCTGCATTAGTGTTGATTCAGAACTAGTTTAGTCTTGGTTTAGTCCTTACTTAGTCCTGGTTTGGTCTTGGTTTAGTTCTGGTTTAATCCAGTTTTAGTCCAAGTTTAATTTTACTTCAGCCCTAGTTTAGTCCTGGTTTAGTTCTGGGTTAGTCCTATTTAGTCCTGGTTTAGTCTTGGTTTACTCCTTATTTAGTTCTGGTTTAGTCTTGGTTTAGTCCTAGTTTAGTTCTGGTTTAGTCTTGGTTTAGTCCTTGTTTAGTCCTGGTTTAGTCTTGGTTTAGTCCTGGATTAGTTCTGGTTTAGTCCTTATTCAGTCCTGGTTCAGTCCTGGTTTAGTCACAGTTTAGTCTTGATTTAGTCCTGGTTTAGTCACAGTTTAGTCTTGATTTAGTCCTGGTTTAGTCACAGTTTAGTTTTGGTTTAGTCCTTATTTAATCCTGGTTTAGATCTGGTTTAGTGCTAGTTTAGTTCTAGTTTAGTCTTGGTTTAGTCCTGGTTTAGTCTTGGTTTAGTCCTTATTTAGTCCTGGTTTAGTCCTTATTTAGTCCTGGTTTAGTCCTGGTTTAGTTCTGGTTTAGTTCTGGTTCAGTCACAGTTTAGTTCTGATCCAACAGAATCCTTGTTTAGCCCAAATTTGGTGAATTTTCAGTCATGAAATTTACATAAAATAGTCCTGGTTTAGTCCTGGTTTAGTCCTGGTTTAGACCTAGTTTAATCCCTGCTTAGTCCTTTTCACATTTTCACATAAAAATCACAAAACGCGAAACAGAAATGCAGAGTTTCTTCTAAAACGGTGAAGTAATCGAGCTCTTCCTGCGTGCGTCTCTATAAACCCCATAGAATCCTGTTACACAAATGGACTCGTCTCTTGAACACTTTTATACAGAGACATCACACTGGACATTTATCAGTCCCCCTACGGCCAAGACCACAAACCTCCACAAATTAAACCCCAAACCCCGACGGACGCTCGTTTTTACGGCCCTCCCCTTGCCCTCGAACGCCATGTTTCTGTGCAAATCCTGCGGGAGGAGGACCGAGCTTTAGTGAGACCGCGGGTTAATTAAAATACTCCACGAGACTCTACAAATACTCACGATTTGTCACTATAACTGCAGGTTTTGTGAGCGGGAAGGAGTCATTTTGAGTCCTGGTTGAGGTCTAGTTAAGTCCTGAATGGTTTGGAGTGGGTAGTCCTACTTTAGACCTGGTTTAGATCTGGTTTAATCCTGGTTTAGCTCTGAATTAGTCCTGGTTTAGTCCTGGTTTAATTCTGGTTCAGTCCTGGTTTAATCTTGATTTAGTTCTTGTTCAGTTCAGAACCTGGAATAAACCAGGATTTACTCAGGACTGAACCTGAACTAAACCTTGGAATGAACCAGAACTGAATCAGGACTAAACCAGGACTAAACCTGAACCGAGTCTGGCCTAAACCAGCAATAAACCAGGACTAAACCAGACTAAACTAGGACTGAGTCTAAACCTGGACTGAACCAGAACTAAATCAGATCTAAACTAGGACTAAACCAGGATTAAATCAGGTCTAAACTAGGACTAAACCAGGATTAAATCAGGACTAAACCAGAACTAAACCAGGACTGAGTCAGGATGAAACCAGGACTAAACCAAGAAAAAAGTCAGGAATGAACAGGACTAAACCAAGACTGAACTAGGACTAAACCACAACTAAATCAAGACTGAACCAGGACTAAATCAGGACTAAACTTGACCATAACCAGGGCTAAACCAGAACTAGTTCAGAAGTCTGAATTCAACCAGGACTAAACTAGGCCTAAACCAGGTCTAAACTAGGCCTAACATATGACTAAACCAGGACTAAAACACGACTAAACCAGGCCTAAACCAGGACTAAACCAGGCCTAAAACACGACTAAACCAGGTCTAAACCAGGCCTAAACCAGGCCTAAACCAGGACTAAACCAGGCCTAAAACACGACTAAACCAGGATTAAACCCAGTCTAAACCCGGTCTAAACCTGGTCTAAACCCGGCCTAAAACACAACTAAACCAGGACTAAATCAGGCCTAAACCAGGACTAAACCAGGATTAAATCAGGTCTAAACTAGGCCTAAACCAGGACTAAACCAGGCCTAAACCAGGTCTAAACTAGGCCTAAAATACAACTAAACCCGGCCTAAACCCGGCCTAAACCCGGTCCCGTATCACAGGTGTACGTGTGGGTGTTTCTCAGTCGTGCCTGTGACCTCTTGTTGTTATTCCGTAAACAGCCGGGGCCATTGTCGTGTCCTTGTGTCTCATTATGCTCCGAACCCGCTCTCGTCCTATCGCTCCGCACATGAATAAAACATGAGCCGCATTAGCATAGGTTAGCCTAGCATACCGAGCGCCTCCTATCTCCCCGTGTAATCCTATTGGACAGACACGGGCCTCTGCGGAATCCCGAGATCCGGTTCTGGACCAGGACTTGGCTCGGACAGGGGTCTGGTCCGGGGAGATAGGGTCCGGGGAGAGATAGAGGAGCGGACGTGTCTATAAAAAAACAAGGACGGATTTAGGATTTGAGTAAGACGCGAGGAAAAGGCTTTTGTCAAGTCGTCGATAAAGTTGTGACGGGGAAAAAGACTTTATAGTCCAGGTCCAGGTTCAGTTTGGATTGTGGAAACTTTTATAAACAGGAAAAAGACACAAGCGACATAAAGTGGCTTTAATTACATGAATCTGAGAAAAAAATTTAATATATTCTATTAAAATTATCATAAAATCCAGATCTGATACAGAACAGTAGCAGTAACAGTAGTAGTAGTAGTAGTAGTAGTAGTAGTAGTAGTAGTAGTAGTAGTAGTAGTAGCAGTAACAGTAGTAGTAGTAGTAGTAGTAGTAGTAGTAGTAGTAGTAGTAGTAGTAGTAGTAGTAGTAATAGTAGTAGTAGCAGTAACAGTAGTAGTAGTAGTAGTAGTAGTAGTAATAGTAGTAGTAGCAGTAACAGTAGTAGTAGTAGTAGTAGTAGTAGTAGTAGTAGTAGTAGTAGTAGTAGTAGTAACAGTAGTAACGGTAGTAGTAGTGGTAGTAGTAGTGGCAGTGGTGGTAGTGGTAGTGGTGGTAGTAGTAGTAGCAGTAGTAGTAGTAGTAGTAGTAGTAGTAGTAGTAGTAGTAGTAGTAGTAGTAGTAGTAGCAGCAGTAACAGTAGTAGTAGTAGTAGTAGTAGTAGCAGTAGTAGTAGTAGTAGTAGTAGTAGTAGTAGTAGTAGCAGTAGTAGTAGTAGTAGTAGTAGTAGCAGTAGTAGTAGTAGTAGTAGTAGTAGTAGTAGTAGTAGTAGTAGTAGTAGTAGCAGTAGTAGTAGTAGTAGTAGTAGTAGTAGCAGTAGTAGTAGCAGTAGTAGTAGCAGTAGTAGTAGCAGTAGTAAATTAGCTCTGTCCATAACAGTGTCTCTTCTATCGCCCCCTGTGGGCAGAGCAGATAAACTTTATGAGTTTTAATGTCGAAGCTTCATTAAAATGAGTCACTTTGACTTTATGTCCCTGAGCTCCTCCAGACCACATCAGGACGAGAGGACGCACATCACCGGGGCAACAGGGGAAACAGGGGTGACAGGGGTATGTAGGGGTATGTCGGGGTATGTAGGGGTACACAGGGGTACACAGAGGGTACAGGGGTAACAGGGGTATGTAGGGGTATCGGGGGTACATAGGGGTACACAGAGGGTACAGGGGTACACAGGGCTAACAGGGGGTACAGGGGTAACGGGGGTACACAGGGGTAACAGGGGGTACAGGGGTGACAGGGGTATGTAGGGGTATGTCGGGGTATGTAGGGGTATCGGGGGTACATAGGGGTACACAGGGGTACAGGGGTAACAGGGGTATGTAGGGGTATCGGGGGTACATAGGGGTAAGGGGGGGGCTATTAAATTGGGCAGTTGACAATCACAAATGACCCTGTTTTGCCAGATCCTTTTTATAAAGGTCCAGTATTACAGAAAACTGACTCTTGTGAGCTTAAAGTCATGTTTTAATGTCAAATAGCTCAGAAAACAGACCTGGAGTTGTGTTTTGTTTCATTCACATGTTTGAGTGACTCTTTATTATTCGTCTGTTCACATCTCCAAAGCTCAAAACGCTCTGTTCCACCTTGTGATGTCACGACGCAGCAGTTTTCAAGTCAACAGCTCATTTTACCATTTTTTTAGTTCAGTAGCGATGGACAGTTCCAGTGCTGAAACGATCCAAATGATTCTAGCGAAGGTGTGTGGAGTTTAACAGCACAACGGAGCATTTCCTGTATCACCGCGTGACATCACAATGTGGAACGGAGTGTTTGCTATTTGCGAAAAGCCTAAATCTGCAGGGTTTGTGCGTTAAACGTGTGAATGAAACAAAAAAAACGCAACTCCAGGTCCGTTTGTGACGAGGAAACTGCACTCGAACAGTAAAATAGGCGCTTTAAGGTATTTTTAACGATAATTATTGATTAATTTAGTATCTGATCGATTTGGGAAAACCCCAGGCGAATAAAATGCATTTGAACTCACCGCTTGTGTGTTCTGTGTTTAAACATATTGACTTTAGCATTGACAGACACTTCCCCCTGGAGTAAATGCACTCTCTCTGCCCTCCCCCCTCTCCTCTCCATGTGTCTGATTTATTATTTAGGTTTTTGTGGTGCGTTCAGGGCCTGTGGGACGTATCAGCTGTGCACAGGTAACGGACTCATGGTGCGTTCAGGTGCAGCTCGTGTGCTTTATTTATGCACAAATGTAAAAGTTCTGCTGTTTTCTCTCGTTTCTCCCTCGTTTCTCATTTCGCTCTCATTTCTCTCGTTTCCCTCTTGT
Source organism: Odontamblyopus lacepedii (assembly GCA_034769755.1). NCBI lineage: Eukaryota > Metazoa > Chordata > Actinopteri > Gobiiformes > Gobiidae > Odontamblyopus > Odontamblyopus lacepedii. The sequence continues at coordinate 5,888,060 of CM068366.1, forward strand.
TTCTCTCTCGTTTCTCATTTTGCTCTCATTTCTCTCGTTTCCCTCTTGTTTCTCTCTCGTTTCTCATTTTGCTCTCATTTCTCTCGTTTCTCCCTCGTTTCTGTCGTCTTTTACTCGTTTCCCTCTCGTTTCTCTCATTTCCCTCTCGTTTTCCTCTCGTTTCTCTCTAATTTGTCTCTCGTTTCTCTCTTGTTTCTCATTTCTCTGTCTTTTCTCATTTCTCTGTCTTTTCTTATTTCTCTCTGATTTCTCTCTCGTTTCTCCCTCGCTTCTCCCTAGTTTCTCTCTCATTTCCCTCTCGTTTCTCCCTCGTTTCTCATTTCTCTCTCATTTCTCTGTCGTTTCTCCCTTGTTTCTCTCCAGTTTCTCTCTCGTTTCCCTCTTGTTTCTCCCTCGCTTCTCCCTAGTTTCTCTCTTTTCTCCCTCGTTTCTCTGTTGTTTCTCCCTCGTTTCTCTCTCGTTCCTCATTTCTCTCTCATTTCTCTCTCATTTGTCTCTCGTTTCTCTCTCGTTTCTCCCCTTTTTCGCTCTCATTTCTCTCGTTTCCCTCTTGTTTCTCCCTCGTTTCTCATTTCGCTCTCATTTCTCTCGTTTCTCCCTCGTTTCTGTTGTCTTTTACTCGTTTCCCTCTCGTTTCTCTCATTTGTCTCTCGTTTCCCTCTCGTTTTCCTCTCGTTTCTCTCTCATTTGTCTCTCGTTTCTCTCTTGTTTCTCATTTCGCTGTCTTTTCTCATTTCTCTGTCTTTTCTCATTTCTCTCTGATTTCTCTCTCGTTTCTCTCCCGTTTCTCTCGTTTCTCCCTCGCTTCTCCCTAGTTTCTCTCTCATTTCCCTCTCGTTTCTCCCTCGTTTCTCATTTCTCTGTCGTTTCTCCCTTGTTTCTCTCCAGTTTCTCTCTCGTTTCCCTCTTGTTTCTCCCTCGCTTCTCCCTAGTTTCTCTCTTTTCTCCCTCGTTTCTCTGTTGTTTCTCCCTCGTTTCTCATTTCTCTCCCATTTCTCTCTCATTTGTCTCTCGTTTCTCTCTCGTTTCTCCCCTTTTTCACTCTCATTTCTCTCTCGTTTCTCTCTCATTTCCCTCTCGTTTCTCTCTCATTTCCCTCTCGTTTCTCCCTCGTTTCTCTCTCATTTCTCTCTCGTTTCCCTCTCATTTCTCCCTAGTTTCTCTCTCATTTCTCCCTCGTTTCTCTCTTGTTCCTCATTTCTCTCTCATTTGTCTCTCGTTTCTCTCTCGTTTCTCCCCTTTTTCGCTCTCATTTCCCTCTCGTTTCTCTCTCATTTCCCTCTCGTTTCTCCCTCGTTTCTCTCTCATTTCTCTCTCGTTTCCCTCTCATTTCTTCCTAGTTTCTCCCTCGTTTCTCTGATCACTCGTGTCAGATTTCCCCTCAAAGCTGCAGCTCATGTGCGCACCGTGAGGATGAAGCCGCTGTCTCCTCGTATCCTCGCTCGTTTGTCATCGGCGCTCAGTACATGAAGTATTCATAAGTACTGCGATCCGGGGTACGGCTCTCTCCTCGCAGTACACATCCGAAGTGACGCTCCGAGACAGAAGAACCGCGTCCGGAGGGAGTTTCGGGGTTTAACGTGAGAAAAAGGAATGGTTTAAGTTACAAAACGAGACAGATTCCTGCACTCGGAGGGATTAGTGTGTCTGATCCGGGGAAGGAGGCTGTGGGGTTGATTCCCAGACCAGAAAAGGCCAAAGGCATTTCTGTGGAGTTTGCATGTTCTGCCTGTGTCCAGCAACCCAAAACATGTACAATAGTGAGGGACTAAACCAGGACTAAACCAGGACTAAACCAGGGCTAAACCAGGGCTAAACCAGGGCTAAACCAGGACTAAACCAGGGCTAAACCAGGAATAAACCATGTCTAAACCAGGACTAAACCAGGGCTAAACTAGGACTAAACCAGGGCTAAACAAGGACTGAACCAGGTCTAAACCAGGTCTAAATCAGGACTAAACCAGATCTAAACTCTGACTAAACCAGGTCTAAACCAGGACTAAACCAGGGCTAAACCAGGACTAAATCAGGTCTAAACCAGGTCTAAACCAGGGCTAAACCAGGTCTAAAGTAGGACTAAACCAGGTCTAAACCAGGACCAAACCAGGACTAAATCAGGACTAAACCAGGTCTAAACCAGGACTAAATCAGGACTAAACCAGGTCTAAACCAGGACTAAACCAGGATTAAACCAGGTCTGCGCCAGGTCTAAACTAGGTCTAAACCAGGACTAATTCAGGTCTAAATCAGGTCTAAACCAGGTCTAAACCAAGACTAAACCAGGTCAAATCCAGAACTAAACCAGGACTAAACTAGAACTAAACCAGGTCTAAACCAAGAGTAAACCAGGTCTAAACCAGTACTAAACCAGGGTCTAAACCAGGACTAAAGTAGGACTAAACCAGGATAAAACCAGGTCCAAACCAGGGCTAAACCAGGGTCTAAACCAGGACTAAAGTAGGATTAAACCAGGTCTAAATCAAGAGTAAACCAGGACTAAAGCAGATCTAAAACATGACCCAACAGGTCTGACCCAGGTCCAACCCAGGCCTAAACTAGGCCTAAACTTGGACTAAATCAGGTCTAAACCAAATCTAAACCAGGTCTAAATGAGGTCTAAACCAGGACTAAACCGGATCTAGACCAGGATTACACCAGGACTAAGTCAGAACTAAAACATGTCTAAAACAGGTCCAACCCAGGCCTAAACTAGGACTAAACCAGAACTAAACCAGGACTAAACCAGGACTAAACCAGGACTAAACCATGTCTAAACCAGGACTAAACCAGGACTAAACCAGGACTAAACCAGGTCTTGATCAATTTCAAAGTAACCTTATGATTCAAACGTTATGAAACACACGGGATTCCTGTATTAGTTTAGTTTTCTCTCCAACGTTAGTGATGCACTATGTAACTTTTCTAAGGAGGAGGATCTGTCACCTGCTCGTCTCCATAGAGATGTTGCCTGGAATGTTCCACAGTACGACATTAAACCTGATTTTCACCGTCTTAAATTCAGAGCATCCTAATTATGCACCGCGTTGAGTTGATAAGAGCTTTTCAAAACTTTCAGAGACCAGAGCGGAGTTTTGCCGTCACAGTAGAGCTAACAGCAACTAACATGCTAACCACACACTTCCTGACTCCCAATAACACGCTTTTTAACTCACACACATCGGAAAAATCAGGTCCGGGGCGTTGAAAGTGAATGTTTTGGCCTAAATAGCTCGATTCTCAGTCTTGTTTATTCATAGGGCCACCTGCTGTTTACTAACCTCCAGATCCAGGGAGGGCGAGTCGAGCAGGTGTAGCCCAGTTTGAGGCTCCGTAGGCTGGGTACGCGAGCGCCGACCTCCCCCTCTCCTCCTCCACGCTTTCCCTGCTCCTCCTGAAACAATTTAACCGTTCAGCTCTCTCCGCAGCGTCCGACTTCAGGCTGATTTGGCCAGAAAAGACGTCAAGAAATCTCAAAATCCTCACATTTGTTTCCCTTGAGGTGGTGAAAGATTTGTTTTAAAGCTGCACTGCGGAACTTCTACACCTCTAATCAAACAAGGGCTAAGTAGACTTTTAATGCCAGGACTAAAGATTAAAAAAAGGCATATCCTTCACCAGAAAAGTTACACAATGCACCTTTAAAAGTCTTGTTCTCTGATTTGTTCCATGTATTTGAGAAGAAGGCCTGAACCAAATCAAATCAGGACCAAACCAGGACTAAACCAGAACTAAACCAGGACTAAATCAGGACAAACTAACCCACACCACACAAGGACTAAACCAGGACCAAACCTGGACTAAACCAGGTCTAAACGAAGGCAGCAGAAGAACTAAACCAGGACCGAACCTTGACTAATCCGGGGCCAAACGAAGACAACAGAAGAAGAACTAAACCAGGACAAAAACCTGGACTAAAACAGGTCTAAACGAAGACCACAGAAGAACTAACCCAGGTCTAAATGAAGGCTGCAGAAGAACTAAACCAGGTCTAAACAAAGACCGCAGACGAACTAAACCAGGTCTAAACAAAGACCGCAGGAGAACTAAACTAGGACCAAACTTTGACTAAACCAGGTCTAATCGAAGTCCGCTGAAAAACTAAACCAGGGGTGAACCTCGACTAAACCAGGTCTAACCAAAGGCCGCAGAAGAACTAAACCAGGTCTAATCGAAGGCCGCAGAAGAACTAAACCAGGTCTAATCGAAGGCCGCATAAGAACTAAACCAGGTCTAAACGAAGGCCGCAGAAGAACTAAACCAGGTCTAAACAAAGACCGCAGACGAACTAAACCAGGTCTAAATGAAAGCCGCAGAAGAACTAAACCAGGTCTAAACGAAGGCCGCAGAAGAACTAAACCAGGTCTAAACGAAGGCCGCAGAAGAACTAAACCAGGTCTAAACGAAGGCTGCAGAAGAACTAAACCAGGACCAAACCTTGACTAAACCAGGTCTAAACAAAGACCACAGAAGAAGAACTAAACCAGGACAAAAACCTTGACTAAACCAGGTCTTAAGATAAGATAAAATAAGATAATATAGGACTTTATTGATCTCACAGTGGAGAAATTCTACAGTCACAGTAGCTCCAAGACAGTTTAGTGCAAAAAAGGAAAAAAAAAAAAAAAAAAAAAGGGTGATGCAATTAAGATAAACAATAATAATAAAAATAATAATATAAAGTGAATAAGTATATGTACAAAATTTACTAAGAGAATTGAAAAATAAATACTATATATATAAAATAAAGAAAGTACAAAAACAGTGCAAGTTGTCACAGTCCAGATTATGATTAACAAAGTCCGCAGAAGAACTAAACCAGGACTAAACTTTGACTAAACGAAGGCCGCAGAAGAACTAAACCAGAACCAAACCTTGACAAAACTAGGTCTAAACGAAGGCCGGAACCTTGACTAAACCAGGTCTAAACCAGATCTAAATAAAGTCCGCAAAAGAACTAAACTAAGATCAACCTTTGACTAAACCAGGTCTAATTGAAGTCCGCAGAAGAACTAAACCAGGTCTAATTGAAGTCCGCAAAAGAACTAAACCAGGACCGAACTTTGACTAAACCAGGTCTAATTGAAGTCCGCAGAAGAACTAAACCAGGACCGAACTTTCACTGAACGAAGGCCACAGAAGAACTAAACCAGGACCGAACCTTGACTAAACCAGGTCTAAACGAAGGCCATAACCTCGACTAAACCAGGTCTAAACGAAGGCCACAGAAGAACTAAACCAGGACCGAACCTTGACTAAACCAGGTCTAAACGAAGGCCATAACCTCGACTAAACCAGGTCTAAACGAAGGCCATAGAAGAACTAAACCAGGACCGAACCTTGACTAAACCAGGTCTAAACGAAGGCCATAACCTCGACTAAACCAGGTCTAAACGAAGGCCATAACCTGGACTAAACCAGGTCTAAACGAAGGCTATAACCTCGACTAAACCAGGTCTAAACGAAGGCCATAACCTCGACTAAACCAGGTCTAAACGAAGGCCATAACCTCGACTAAACCAGGTCTAAATGAAGGCCATAACCTGGACTAAACCAGGTCTAAACGAAGGCCATAACCTGGACTAAACCAGGTCTAAACGAAGGCTATAACCTCGACTAAACCAGGTCTAAATGAAGGCCATAACCTGGACTAAACCAGGTCTAAACGAAGGCTATAACCTCGACTAAACCAGGTCTAAATGAAGGCCATAACCTGGACTAAACCAGGTCTAAACGAAGGCCATAACCTGGACTAAACCAGGTCTAAACGAAGGCTATAACCTCGACTAAACCAGGTCTAAACGAAGCCCATAACCTCGACTAAACCAGGTCTAAACGAAGGCCATAACCTCGACTAAACCAGGTCTAAATGAAGGCCATAACCTGGACTAAACCAGGTCTAAACGAAGGCCATAACCTGAACTAAACCAGGTCTAAACGAAGGCCATAACCTCGACTAAACCAGGTCTAAACGAAGGCCATAACCTGGACTAAACCAGGTCTAAATGAAGGCCATAACCTGGACTAAACCAGGTCTAAACGAAGGCCATAACCTGGACTAAACCAGGTCTAAACGAAGGCCATAACCTCGACTAAACCAGGTCTAAACGAAGGCCATAACCTCGACTAAACCAGGTCTAAACGAAGGCCATAACCTCGACTAAACCAGGTCTAAACGAAGGCCATAACCTCGACTAAACCAGGTCTAAACGAAGGCCATAACCTCGACTAAACCAGGTCTAAACGAAGGCCATAACCTTGACTAAACCAGGTCTAAACCAGGTCTAAACCGGGTCCAGGCCTTGAGGATCTCTCGTGTCGTCCCCATACGTTGCTCCGCGGCTGTTTGCCTGTGGTTAATAATGATTCTTCTCATTCATTTTTAATCTCTCGTCAAACTCTAATGAGTCCCGGTTTATTTTTAGCGTCTCTGTATCTGCTGCTGCTGCTGGACTCGTTTTCACGTCTTTAATTTGAGATTTGAGATTTTCAGTCACCAGAGGACTCATTAACACCTCTGCAAAACCAAACGGAATCAAACTGTACGGACAGATTCTGGAGAAAAGTGAAAAGGAAATTACTTCATGTGGGTTTTAAATATTACATTTGTTTATTTTGGAGGTTTCTGCCAAGTCCTGGTTCAGTCCTGGTTCAGTCCTGGTTCAGTCCTAGGGTGGCGTGGGTGAGTTAGTCCTGGTTTAGTCCCGGTTTTGTCCCGAAACAGCTGGAGAGGAACGTACGGGGAAAGATACCAAGAGGTCCTCAAGTCCTGGTCTAGACCTGGTTTAGTCCTTGTGTAAGAGTGGGTGAGTTAGTCCTGGTCTAGTTCATGGTCTAGTCCTGGTTCAGTCCTGTAGTCCTAGTTCCATCCTGTATAGTGGTCTAGTCCTGGTCTAGTCCTGGTCTAGTCCTGGTTTAGTCCTGGTCTAACTCTGGTCTAATCCTGATCTCGTCTTGATTCAGTTCAGTCCCAGTTCAGTTACTGGTCTAGTCCTGGTCCAGTCCTGGTTCAGTCCTAGTTTAGTTCTGATATAGTCCTGACCTAGTCTTGGTTCAGTCCTGATTGAGTCCTGGTCTAATCCTGGTCTAGTCCTGGTCTAGTCCTGGTCTAGTCCTGGTCTAATCCTGGTCTAGTCCTGGTCTAATCCTGGTCTAGTCCTGGTCTAGTCCTGGTCTAGTCCTGGTCTAGTCCTGGTCTAGTCCTGGTCTAGTCCTGGTCTAGTCCTGGTCTAGTCCGGGTTTACCTCAGTATTTCTCCATAATTACACAAAGAAACTCGACATTACACAAAATAGTGAAATCTCTTTAATTTAATTTATGGATAAACTGTTAAACTTCCACTTTATTTCTTCTTTTCCAGACATGACAAACATGAATCACACTTTGATCAATAATTCACCTGGAATGTCCCGCAGTACGGCATTAAACACGGTAAGTAAAGCTTGTTGTTGTTCTACAGTAAAGATAAAGTAAAATGTGTTCTAATGCAAACAGCTGAAAACATGGGAGATGAATACGTTTAATGCCGTACCGCGGGACATTTAATGCAAAGAAATAAAATCTCCGTGGCGACAGGAGAGGTGGATCTGATCACCTTTAAACGGCGCAGGAGAGGTGGATCTGATCACCTTAAACGAGGGCGGGAGGGCATCAGGTTTACTCGAAGGGCGGCAGGCCGAAGAGCTCGGGTCTGAAGAGCTCCAGGCTCGGCAGGGTCAGGGACGAGTCTCGGGTCAGGGCCCGGTCCAGGTTCGGGTCCGGTACCATGACGACCTGCATCTGAGCAGAGATCGCCGCGGCAACGCCCAGAGGAGCATCCTCGAAGACCAGACACTGGAGACAGAGAGAGAAGGAGAGGGGGATGAGGGGGATAGGGAAGAGAGAGGAGAGGAGAGAGGAGGAGAGAGAAGAGGAGGCGAGAGGAGAGAGGAGAGGAGAGAGGAAGAGAGAGAGGAGAGGAGAGAGGAGGAGAGAGAAGGAGAGAGGAAAGGAGAGAGGAGAGGAGGCGAGAGGAGAGAGAAGAGGAGAGAGGAGGAGAGAGAGGAGAGGAGAGAGGGAGAGAGGGAATGGGGAGGAGAGAGCCACAGGGAAGAAGAGAGGAGGGAGAAAGAGAGAAAGGGACAGATAGAGAGAACGAGAAAGGAGGGAGGGAGGGAGAGGGAGAGAGAAAGATGAGGGGAGAGAATTAGAGAGGGAGAGAGGGAGGGACAGAGAGCGAGAGAAGGAGGGAGGGAGAAAGAGAGAAAGAAAGAAAGAAAGAAAGAAAGGGGGAGGGTAAACATGAGAAAATATTAATATACAACTATTATAACTATTCCAATATGAACTACAGAAAAATACTGTCTTTCTCTCTCTCTTTGCTCTCCTCCCTCTCTTACACCCTCTCCTTTCTCTTCTTCTCTCTCCCCTCTCTCAGCTCCTTTCTTCTCCTCTCCCCTCTTTCTTCTTTCTCTCTCTTCTCTTCACCCTTTTCTCTTCCACTTTCTCTCCCCTCTATCTCTCTTCTCCTCTCCCCTCTTTTCTCCTCTCTCTCTTCTCCTCTCCTCCGTCACTTTCTCTTCACCTCTCCTCTCCCCTCTTTTCTTCTTTCTCTCTCTTCTCCTCACCCTTTTCTCTTCCACTTTCTCTCCCCTCTATCTCTCCTTCTCCTCTCTTTTCTCCTCTCTCTTCTTCTCTCCTCCGTCACTTTCTCTTCACCTCTCCTCTCCCCCCTCTTTTCTTCTTTCTCTCTCTTCTCCTTGCCCCTCTCTCCTCCTCTCTCTTCCCCTCTCGTTTCTCCTCTCCCCTCTCTTTTCTTCTTTCTCTCTCTCACACACTCTCCTCCCTCTCCTCTCACTCTCCTTCTTCCTATCCCTCCCCTCTCCCTCATCCCCCTCTCCTCTAATTTCCCTCCGTTCTCCAGCTCTCATTCCTCCCTCTCTCCCTGTTGCTCGTCTCATGAGTTTTCCGCTGCGTTCGTCTCCTCCCGATTCTCTCTCTCTCTCTCTCTTTCCCTCTCTTCATTTTCACCCCGAGAACTCCTCCTCCGTATTGTCGTTCATTTATTTCTCCGTTCATCCCCCCGTTTTTGCCGGTGAGTTCAGGTGACGCCGCGGGAGAGGAATTCATTTGTGCCGAGCGGTTTGAGTTTTGTTTTTGTGTTTTTCGGCGCGAGGGGGAGACGTGTTTGGTAAAGTGCAGTTCTCCAAATCGCTCCCGTCCTCCATTTTGTGTTCCAGCCGTTTACTCAAAATGGACAATTGGTGTTTGGCCCAGATCGGCTCCTTCTTCTCCTCTTTTTGAATCTCTCTCTTCCTCCTCTCTTCCTTTTGAATCTCTCTCTTTTCCCTCCCTTACTATCCCTCCCTTTCTCTCAGTCTCTCTCTTCGTCCTTCTCGTTTCCTTCCCGTCTCTCTTCACTCTCTTCTCCCCCCTCTCTCTTCTTTCTAGTCTCTTCTTTGCACTCTTTTTCCCTCTTTCTTCCTCCCTCTCACTTTTTCCATCTCTCTTCCTCCCAGTCTCTCTCTTCCTCCCTCTCTTCTTTCCTCTCACTTCCTCTGTCTTCTTCCTTCTCTCTTATTCCCTCTCTTCTTCCTTCACTCTTCCTCCCTCTTGCTTCTTCCCTTTCTTCTCCCCTCTCACTTTTTCCATCTCTCTTCCTCCCTCTCTTCTTGCCTCTCACTTCCACCATCTGTCTTCTTCCTTCTCTCTTCCTCCCTCTCTTCCTCCCTGTCTCTCTTCTTCTCCTTCTCTCTTCCCTCCAGTCTCTCTTCCTCCCAGTCTCTTCCCTCTCTCTTTCTCCCCATCTCTCTTCCCTCTTTTCTTTCCTCTCCTCTTCCCTGTCTCTTCCTCCCAGTTTCTCTCTTTCCTGTCTCGCTCTTCCTCCCAGTTTCTTCCCCCTCTCTCCCTCTTTTCTATCCTCTCTTCGTCCCCCTCTCTTACTCCCTCTCTTTTTCCCTCTCTTCCTCCCAGTCTCTCCCTCCCTCTCTCTTCCTACAAGTCTCTCACTTCCTCCATCTGTCTTCTTCCTTCTCTCTTCCTCCCTCTCTTCTTCCCAGTCTCTTCCTCCGTCTCTTCTTCCCCCTCTCTTTCTTCCAGTCTCTCTTCCTCCCAGTCTCTCTCCTTTCCTCCCTCTTCTTCCCTCTCTCTTCCTCTCTCTCTTCTTCCCTCTCTATTCTAACCTTTCTGCTTTCTGTTCTCTTCTGCCCCATCTCTCTTCCTCTCTTCTTCCTGCCTCTCTTCTATCTCTCCTTTACTCTCTTTGTCCCTCTCCTGCCCTCCTTTTCTTTTTCTTCTCTGTCTCTCAACCTCCTTCCTTACCCTACCCTTTCTTTATTTCTTTCTCTCCTCCCTCTTCTCTCTCTCCTCTTTCTCCTCTCTCCTCTTTCTCTCTCCTCTCTCTCCTTTCTCTCCTCCCTCTTCTCCCTCTGCTCTCTCTCCTCCCTCTTCTCTCCCTCTTCTCTCTCTCTCTCTCCTCTTTCTCTCCTCCTTCTTCTCTCTCTTCCTCTAAAATTTGTACAAACAAACTTGTACCTTTAATTCATTCTTTGCTTGTTAAAACTCAAATAAACCTATTTCTTTTTCCACAGCTGCTCAAAATCCTTTAATTCCCTTCAAAACCACAACAAAAAAACATGAAAAACGGGTTTAATTTTCCGTCCAGATGTTATCGGAGTTTGTAATGAACCCGAGTCTGGCCGTGTGAGAGAAAGTCTCAGTTTTGACAAACGCGCCAGATTAAACCAGATTACAGACGGAGAATAACAGGATTAGCGAGCGAGTGTAAATGAAATCTGATGAGGGCGGCCATCTTGAGCAGGGCTGGGGAGAGCTGAGGGGAGGCGGCCATCTTGAGCAGGACAGTTTGAACCTAAAGTCACAGAGAAGTGGGACTGGGATATTTTTGGACTGCTCTAGGGAATTTTTGTGTACTTTTTTAGCGCTGTAGTCATTTTAAGAAACTCTTGTTGGAAAAAACACATATCCTGCGAAAGTAGGTGTGGCAAAAGATCTCAAAACTATTACTTTCCAGACAGGTTTTAGAGTCCACCACAGCACTGAGACGGCTCTGATCAAGGTGACAAACGACATCCGCCTGAACACTGATGCAGGAAAAGTCTCAGTGCTGGTCCTGTTAGATCTGAGTGCTGCTTTTGACACTGTTGATCATGGATCCTCTTACACAGACTAGAGGACTGGGTGGGCATCTCTGGTACTGCACTAAACTGGTTCAAGTCCTATCTAGAAGACAGGAAGTATTTTGTTGAAATTGGAAACTGTGTCTCAGATCACATGACCCTGAACTGTGGGGTTCCCCAGGGTTCGATCCTGGGCCCACTTTTGTTCAATCTCTACATGCTGCCCCCTACAGGCCAGTTAATATGCAGCAATAATGTGTCCTACCGCAACTACGCAGATGATACTCAGATCTGTCTCACTGCAGCAGGAGACTATGGACCAGTGGACTCACTCTGCCACTGCATCCAACAGATCAGTGTGTGGATGAAAACAACTTTCTCCAGCTAAACTCAGACAAGACAGAAGTCATAGTCTTTGGCCCACAGAAACAAAGAGACTGTGTCAGCAGTTACCTCCAGTCTCTCTCTCTAAAACCTTCAAATCAGGCTAGAAATCTAGGGGTAATAATAGACTCAGACTTGAACTTTAACAGCCACATCAAATCAATAACATCTGCAGCTTTTACCATCTAAAAAACATAGCAAAAATCAAAGGTCTATTATCTAAAACAGACTTGGAGATACTTCTCCATGCGTTTGTCTCCAGTAGGTTAGATACTGTAACGGCCTGTTCACTGGCCTCTCCAAACAAGCTGTAAAACAACTACAGAACATCCAGAACGCTGCAGCTCGAGTCCTGACTCGAACCAGGAAGTACGAGCACATAAGTCCTGTGCTCAGGTCTCTGCACTGCCCCCTGTGGCTCAGAGACTTTAAAGCAGCTCTGCTCCTGCACAAGTCTCTCCAGGGCCGAGCTCCAAAGTCCATCTGTGACATGTTAGAGCCTCATGAACCATCTGCATCTGAGGAGCTCAGGGACCAAACTCCTGCTGTAGTCCTGGTTTAGTCCTGGTTTAGTCCCGGCCTCCTGCTGGTCCAGAGTCAGGACTAAACTCGGGGAGTCAGAGTTTCAGACTCATGCAGCTAAAACCTGGAACAGTCTGAACATGTGAGACAGACTCTACTCTGACTCTGTTTAAATCCAGGCTAAAATAGGTTCTGTTTAGCTGCAAATGACTGAAAGGTTTTCATTTTCCATTCCGCACTCTACTCTTCTCTCTAATTCTCTAATTTAATGTCGCACCTTTATTTTAAAATTTTATGATGATTATTTATGTTTTAATTTGTTTGTATTGTGATTTTAATGTATTTCTTATTCTGTAAAGCACTTTGAATTACTTTGTGTATGAATTGTGCTGTACAAATAAACTTGCCTTGCCTTCTACTCTGTGTATCTGACCACAGAAAAATAGTAAAAAAAAAAAAAAAAAAGACAATATAATAACTAATAATTTCGCAGGGCAGTAATTTTGACAATTCTTGTTTAAATAACCTAAAATTTTCACAGAATGTACAGAAACAGATCCAGATTTAATATTTAATGTTTTATTTGCTCTGTTTTCAGGTCGTTGGAATCTGCTCGCACACACTCACCCCAGACTGTGCAGCCTTCAATGCAAAATTTGGAAAAACTTCGCCATTTGGCAAACAAATTTGGACTCGGCACAAGAAATTTAAAGCGGAAGGTGTTTATGCAGAGCTAATGGATCTGGTGGACCAACATCAACATTAGAAGAGAAGTGAACACAGTGGCAGATAAAAGTAAATTTAAACTGGCGGCTAAATTACTATTTCTGGCACGAAAATGTGTGTTATTTAACTGGATGCAGGAGAAGCCTGGAGTCTGTTGGTTTGTCTGTTTGACCAGGTCTGTGCGTTTTCTTACATTTTATTTATGTTTATTGGTTATTTAGGTAATGAGGAAAACTCAAATATGTGCTCAGGCTGCTCTTTTGTGCGATGTGTTAAAGTGTTGAAAACTAAAATATGTTTTAAAAAAAAAGAGAGAAGTGAACAGGAGTGAACGGCTCAACCTGAAAACAGAACAAAAATAAAACTTTAAATTAGGGCTGTCAGCGTTAACGCGGCTAGATTAATGCAATCCATAACGCGATTTTTTTTTTTTTTAAATCGTGGTTAGAATTCGCCGACTTTTTGTCTCTTCTACACATCCGTAGCTCCTCTGGCTGTTTCGCTTTCGAACTTCAGAGCGCCGTGTTTCAGTAAACTCACCGCCGTGATGGAGAAACAGACGCTTCTGGACTTTCTAACTGTTTATTCGACTTTAAAAAACTTCCAGACGCTGCAGTTTACAAATCAAGAGTTAAATGCAGCCTGTGTCAGCAGAGTTTCAGCACCACCGAACATTATGGCTTTAAAACTGTCTTGAAATGCAAAATAACACCATTTTAAACATGCAGTTCAGTACGTGATTAATCGCGATTAACTATGGAACTTCTGATCTTAATCGAGATTTTAAAAATGAATCGTTTGACAGCCCCACCTAGTCTAAGTTAGCACCTCCGAGCTAAACCCCCGGGTGCAGCAAAGGGAGCGAACAGCCAAAAAAACCTGTGGATAATCACACGTCAAAGAAAATAACTACAACTCTCGAAATGCAAAAAAAACACCATTTTACACATGCAGTTCAGTCTCCGACGAATCGCGATTAACTCTGGAATTTCTGATCGAGATTTTTTAAAATTAATCGTTTGACAGCCCTACTTTAAATATAAAACCTAGATCTGTTTCTATACAGTGAAAAGTCGAGGTTATTTCAACCAGAACTGCCAAAATTATTGCCAAAATGACCCAGTTCACTCTCAAATGAAAAACCGTCCGTCTCTGCGTCTGCGCCGCCGTCAGACTCGTCATTTTGGTCTTAAAACGTTCGTATTAACGCGCTCTATATGATCCTGGCGTTTTTATTTCACTGTTTCGTCCATAAATCAAGACGTGAACGTTAAAACCGGACGGATCGGGCGGTTTCTCCCCCTGTGGTGTTCGTCTGTGGTTTCTCCGTGACCCAGACTCTCTCCACCTGCTCCGGAGTTTATGCAAAAACAACGATTTAAGCAGAAAAAGTACCAGGAAAAATGTGTTTATATGGAGACACAATCAGCTTGAGAATTCTACCATTCCTCCTCCTCTTCCTCCCTCTCTCGGTCCCTTTCTCCTCCTCCTCCTCTCGTTACCTCTAGCCTTCCCCGTTTCCTCAACTTTCTGTTCTTAACTCCATCCCTTTCCTCTCTCTCCTCTCCCTTTCTCTCTTTTCTTCTCACTCTCCTCCCTCCCTCCATTTCTCCTCTCTCCTTCTCACCCCTCCCTCTACTCTCTTTCTTCTCTCTATACCTTCGATTCTCCTTTCTTCCATCTCTCCTTCTCACTCCCTCCCTCAGCTTTCTCCCTATCCCTCCTTTTCCTCTCCTTTCTTTCCACCCCTCCCTCTCCAGCCCTCCCTTTCTCCCCATTCTTCCATCTCCTTCTCGTTCCCTCTGTTTTCTCTCTCTCGTCTCCTCATCCCGCCCATTCTCCCCTTTCTGGCATCTCTCCTTCTTACTCCCTCCCCCTGCTTTCTCTCTCTCTCTCTTCTCCTCATCACTCCCTCTCACTCTTTTCTTCTCTGAACTTCCCACTCCCTCCCTCTTTCCTCTCTTCCTCCCTCCCTTCCTCTCATTTCTTCTCTCTTCTCACTCATCTCTCTCTCCTCGTCCCTCCTTCTCTCCTTTCTCTCTCTCCTCAGGATGCAGCTTCACTCAGGGTTAATTATCTTGTTTTAATTGCTCTAATCACAGACTCACTGCTCCTTTGTCGTTTTCTCTTTTTTCTTTCTCTTTGTTCATTGGCCTCCCTCTTTCTCTCTCTCTCTTTCACTAAAATCACAGATGCTCATTCAAAACCCTCCACACGTCTTTCAGTCCTGGTTCAATCCTTGTCTAGTCCTCCTTTAGTCCTCTTTTAGTCCTGGTCTAGTCCTCCTTTAGTCCTCTTTTAGTCCTGGTCTAGTCCTCCTTTAGTCCTCCTTTAGTCCTGGTCTAGTTCTCCTTTAGTCCTCCTTTAGTCCTGGTCTAGTCCTCCTTTAGTCCTCCTTTAGTCCTGGTCTAGTCCTCCTTTAGTCCTCCTTTAGTCCTGGTCTAGTCCTCCTTTAGTCCTCCTTTAGTCCTGGTCTAGTCCTCCTTTAGTCCTGGTCTGGTCCTCCTTTAGTCCTGGTCTAGTCCTCCTTTAGTCCTGGTCTAGTCCTCCTTTAGTCCTCCTTTAGTCCTGGTCTAGTCCTCCTTTAGTCCTGGTCTAGTCCTCCTTTAGTCCTGGTCTGGTCCACCTTTAGTCCTGGTCTAGTCCTCCTTTAGTCCTGGTCTAGTCCTCCTTTAGTCCTGGTCTGGTCCACCTTTAGTCCTGGTCTAGTCCTCCTTTAGTCCTGGTCTGGTCCTCCTTTAGTCCTGGTCTGGTCCTCCTTTAGTCCTGGTCTAGTCCACCTTTAGTCCTGGTCTAGTCCACCTTTAGTCCTGCTCTAATCCTCCTTTAGTCCTCCTTTTGTCCTGGTCTAGTCCTCCTTTTGTCCTGGTCTAGTCCTCCTTTAGTCCTGGTCTAGTCCTCTTTTAGTCCTGGTCTAGTCCACCTTTAGTCCTCCTTTTGTCCTGGTCTAGTCCTCCTTTAGTCTTCCTTTAGTCTTCCTTTAGTCCTGGTCTAGTCCTCCTTTAGTCCTCATTTTGTTCTGGTCTAGTCCTCCTTTAGTCCTCCGTTAGTCCTGGTCTAGTCCTCCTTTAGTCCTGCTCTAGTCCTCCTTTAGTCCTCCGTTAGTCCTGGTCTAGTCCTCCTTTAGTCCTGCTCTAGTCCTCCTTTAGTCCTCCTTTAGTCCTGGTCTAGTCCTCCTTTAGTCCTCCTTTAGTCCTCCTTTAGTCCTGGTCCAGTCCTCCTTTAGTCCTGGTCCAGTCCTCCTTTTGTCCTGGTCTAGTCCTCCTTTAGTCCTCCTTTAGTCCTGGTCCAGTCCTGCTTTAGTCCTGGTCCAGTCCTCCTTTAGTCCTGGTCTAGTCCTCCTTTAGTCCTGGTCTAGTCCTCCTTTAGTCCTCCTTTAGTCCTGGTCCAGTCCTCCTTTAGTCCTAGTCCAGTCCTCCTTTAGTCCTCCTTTAGTCCTGGTCTAGTCCTCCTTTAGTTCTTACATAAACAGTCCCCCGCTCTGTGAGATGTGTTAATGCTCTTTGGTATTGGCAGTCCCCATGAGTAAAGACCGGTTTGGATCTTGGTCTGGACCTGGACCTGGACCAGGGCCAAAATCACACGATTAAAGTCCATTTGTGGCGTTTACGTCCAGGAAATGAGTCCAAAGAGAAACTCCAGTCCACACGGCAATTTAGATACATCTGAAAGCATTAGGGGAAACCAGGACTAAACCAGGACTAAACCAGGACTAAAGCAGGACTAAACCAGGACTAAAGCAGGACTAAACCAGGACTAAAGCAGGACTAAACCAGGACTAAACCAGGACTAAACCGGGACTAAACCGGGACTAAACCGGGACTAAACCAGGACTAAACCAGGACTAAACCAGGACTAAAGCAGGACTAAAGCAGGACTAAAGCAGGACTAAACCAGGACTAAACCAGGACTAAACCAGGACTAAAGCAGGACTAAAGCAGGACTAAACCAGGACTAAAGCAGGACTAAACCAGGACTAAAGCAGGACTAAACCAGAACTAAACCAGGACTGAACCAGGACTAAACCAGGACTAAAGCAGGACTAAAGCAGGACTAAACCAGGACTAAAGCAGGACTAAACCAGAACTAAACCAGGACTGAACCAGGACTAAACCAGGACTAAACCAGGACTAAACCAGGTCTAAACCAGGACTAAACCAGGACTAAACCAGGACTAAACCAGGACTGAACCAGACCTAAACTAGGACTAAACCAGGACTAAACCAGGACTAAAGCAGGACTAAACCAGGACTAAACCAGGTCTAAACCAGGACTGAACCAGACCTAAACTAGGACTAAACCAGGACTAAAGCAGGACTAAACCAGGGACTAAACCAGGACTAAAGCAGGACTAAAGCAGGACTAAAGCAGGACTAAAGCAGGACTAAACCAGGACCAAACCAGGACTAAACCAGGACTAAACCAGGACTAAACCAGGACTAAACCAGGACCAAACCAGGACTAAACCAGGACTAAACCAGGACTAAACCAGGACTAAACCAGGACCAAACCAGGACTAAACCAGGACTAAACCAGGACTAAACCAGACCAGCTAAATTCTCCAGTGTCTGTGTTTTAAATCGTGTTCAGCTCGAGCTCGGATTAATCCTGAGCAGACGATGTTTGGAGCTGAGGTAAGAGGCCGGGGCAGTAAATCAGCCCCATCATAACTGCCCCGTCTGATCTGGAGGAGGCAGATTATTAAAATGGCGTCTGGCTGTTTCAGATGGAGCAGAGCCAGTCCTGTCGCACCCTCCGCCATCTTTATACGAAATCTACAAACGCAAAATCGATATTACGTGACCCAATTTCACTTTATGTCTTTGGAGCCGATTCTTACGGTTTTAAATCATGAAAAACAGAATTAGTTCATTTTAAAAACAGTTTGCAGCGGAACAAAGATCTTCCTCACTTTCCTCCTGCGTTCAGAGCATCCTAATTATTCACCAGGAATAACTAGCATGCTAATGGTATTCCTTCCTGGTTAACAGGCAATAAAAGCTTTGAGTCTAATCGTTTAAGTCCTGGTTTAGTCCTGGTTTAGGCCCTGGTTTAATTCTTGTTTAGTTCTGCTTTAGTTCTGCTTTAGTCCTGGTTTAGTTCCTGTTTAGACCTGAATTAGTCCCTGTTTAGTCCTGCTTTAGTCCTGCTTTAGTCTTGGTTTAATCCCTGTTTAGACCTTGAATTAGTTCTTGTTTAGTTCTGCTTTAGTCCTAGTTTAGTCCTTGTTTAATCCCTGTTTAGACCTTGAGTTAGTCCTGGTTTAGTCCCTGTTTATTCATAGTGTTATTAAAGTCCTTATCCCTGCACATGTTGTGATGCTGTTTCTGGTTTAGTCCTGGTTTAGTCCATGTTTAGACCTGGTTTAGGCCATGTTTAGACCTGCTTTAGTCCCAGTTTAGACCTGGTTTAGTCCCCGTTTAGACCTGCTTTAGTCCCTGTTGAGACCTGCTTTAGTCCCAGTTTAGTCCTTGGTTTAGGCCCAGGTTTAATCCTTGTTTAGTTCTGCTTTAGTCCCTGTTTAGTCCCTGGTTTAGGCTCTGGTTTAATCCTTGTTTAGTTCTGCTTTAGTCCTGGTCTAGTCCCTGTTTAGACCTGCTTTAATCCCTGTTTAAACCTGCTTTAGTCCATGTTTAGTCCTGGTGTAGTACCTGGTTTAATTCTTGTTTAGTCCTTGTTTAGTCCTTCTTTAGTCCTTGTTTATTCCCAGTTTATTCCCAGTTTATTCCGTGTTATTACCGTCCTTATCCCTGGACATGTTGTGGAGCTTTTTCCGTGCTGAGTTTATGTTTTAGTCCCTGTTTAGTCCTTGTTTATTCCCTGTTTATTCCCAGTTTATTCCGTGTTATTACCGTCCTTATCCCTGCACATGTTGTGGATCTTTTTCCGCGCTGAGTTTATGGGGCTCTAAATAAAGTGGCTTCATGTAAATACGGTGAGTTCAGGGACCGCAGGAAACTCCACACCTGCTCCGCCGCACGATTTACAACCACGGCTCAGGGCTAGAGCGGAGGAGGAGGAGCCATCCATCACCGGAGAGGGGGAGGAGGGGAGGAGGAGGAGAGAGGGATGTGTGGAAAAGAGGAGAGGACGTTCAGGAGGAGAGGAGAAGACGAGTGAGAGAGGGGAAGAAGAGGTAATGACAGAGAGAGAGAGAGAGAAGGGAAGGTTATGGAAAAGAGGGGGAAGAGGAGAGAAAAGGAGGGAGAGAAAGAGACGCAGAGAAGGAAAGTAAGAAGGGAGGATAAAGGGAGAGAGGAAGAAGTAGAAGTAGAGGGTAAAGAGCGAGGGAAAGAAGGGATATAAGGTGAGAAAGGGGGAGAGAAGAGAGAAAGAAGGGATATAGGGCAAAAGCGAGAGAAAGAGAGGAGAGAGAGGGAGAAAGAGGGAGAGAGCGAAAGAAGGGATGTGTAAAAGAGGAGAGAGAGACAGAGAAAGAGAGGAGATAAGAATGGAGGATGAAGGGAGAGAGGAAAAAGCAGAAGAAGAGGGTAAAGAGTGAGAGAAAGAAGGGATACAAGGTGAGAAAGAGGGAGAGAGCGAAAAAAGGGATGTATAAAAAGAGAGGAGAGAAAGAGTGGGGAGGAGAGAGAGACTGAGAAAGAGAGAAGGTAAGAAGGGAGGATAAAGAGAGAGGAAGAAGCAGACATAGAGGGTAAAGAGAGAAAGAAGGGATATACAAAAAGAGAGGAGAGAGACAGAGAAAGGGAGGAGATAAGAATGGATAAAGCGAGAGAGGAAGAAGTAGAAGTGGAGGGTAAAGAGAGAGAAAGAAGGGATATAGGGCAAGAGAGGGAGAAAGAGAGGAGAGAGAGGGGAGAGGGAGAGAGCAAAAAAGGATGTACAAAAAGAGAGGAGGGGAGAAAGAGACGTAGAGAAAGAAAGAAAGAAAGGTAAGAAGGGAGTAGAGCGTAAAGAGCAGGGGAAAGAAGGAATATAAGGTGAGAAAGGCGGAGAGAAGAGAGAAAAAGAAAGGATATAGGGTGAAAGAGGGGCAGACAAAGAAGGGATATAATGTGAGAGAGGGAGAAAGAGAGAAGGTAAGAAGGGAGGATAAAGGGAGAGAGGAAGAAGTAGAGGGTAAAGAGAGAGAAAGAAGGGATATAAGGTGAGAAAGGGGAAGAGAAAAAGAAAGGATATAGGGCGAAAGAGGGAGAAAGAGAGCAAGGGAGAGAGGGAAAGAGTGAAAGAAGGGATGTACAAAAAGAGAGAGAGAGAAAAGGGGAAGGAGAGAGACATAGAGAAAGAGAGGAGATAAGAAAGGAGGATAAAGGGAGAGAGGAAGAAGTAGAAGTAGAGGGTAAAGAGAGAGAGAAAGAAGAGATATGGGGTGAGAGGGGGAGAGAGAAAGTGAGAGAGGGAGAAAGAAAGAAGGGATATACGCAGAGAGGGGGAAAGAGAGGAGAGAGGGAGAAAAAAGAGATGTACATAAAGAAAGGCGAGAGGAAAGATGTACAGAGAGGAAGAGAGGAACAGAGAGAGAGGAGAGAAACAGAGGAGAGAGAGAAAGAAAGAAGGGATGTACGGAGAGAGAGATTCAATGCAGGGTTCCCACAAAATTTCCAAACTTTTCCATGACTTTTTCATGACCCAAAGTGAATTTTCCATGATTTTACGGTAGAATTTCTCAGACTTTTAGGGCTAAATATGAAACGAGAACCTTTTCCACTCACTTTACGGTTTGGGATTATAGTTTTTTAACATTCTAAATCCTGTCAGTGCGTTTATTGTCGTCTCTTTTAAACAAAACACTTGGTTGTGTATTGTCCGGCTGCTCACGATAGGCCTGGGCAAAAAAAACGATTTAAAATAAAAATCGAGTAGGCAAATCAATTCGTTTTTTCGTAAAATCAATATTTAAGTGTTTTCATACAGCGCGTACATTTTGCATTTGCAGAGACTTCCTGTCGTCTTTCCGTAGTCACTTCCTGCGTCTCTCACTTTTCCCCCCGAGAACGGCACAAGAACAAACGAATCTCGGTCACAGGGAGAACACTCATAATCCACTGAGTCGTGTCCTTTACTCCGACAGAAGCTGAACCACATCAGCGAAGGAGGAAAGGAAGGAAAGAGCTGCTTCTTTTCACTGCTTATGGTTTATGCAAATGAGGCGTGTGTTTTTAAAACTTTCGTCTCTGTAAAACATAAACAAATGTGCCAAAGCTGCATTAAACACATTCTGATCTCACACTGATGTGGCTCTACAGTGATTATGGTTTATATGCTGTAAAGTTGAGTTTATTTATGCAGATTAGTCACAGTAATAATAATGAAGGTAATTTTAATATAAAAACGGTTGATGATTAATCAATAATCGATGTGTACTACATGAAATTCTTACAATTTATTCAGTGGAGAAGAGAGGTTTTCACAACATGGTGAAAGTTTTGGATGCTGCCTTACGGTCGAGTCGAATTGAATCGTGAATCGAGTTTTTATTAAAAGATCTAAGATTTTTTGGGGGGGAAATCGCTCAGCTCTACTTTAGAGGTACTAAAATTCCATGACTTTTCCAGGATTTCCATGACTGTGGGACCCTGTCAATGCCATTTAAAATTCAAATTCTGCTGAAACAAATTATTTTGCAAATATGGAGTTTAAAAACACAGTGGAGCAAGTTGGGACAGAGCGTTTTCTGTTTGAGGGAAGAACTCTAAAGCCGAAATCTCCCGGGCTAAAACAGGTCTAAACCAGGACTAAAAGTAGGTCTAAAGCAGGTCTAAACCAGGACTAAAAGCAGGTCTAAAAGTAGGTCTAAAGCAGGTCTAAACCAGGATTAAAAGCAGGTCTAAAAGTAGGTCTAAACCAGGACTAAAAGCAGGTCTAAAGCAGGTCTAAAAGTAGGTCTAAAGCAGGTCTAAAAGTAGGTCTAAAGCAGGTCTAAAAGTAGGTCTAAACCAGGACTAAAAGTAGGTCTAAAGCAGGTCTAAAAGTAGGTCTAAAGCAGGTCTAAAGCAGGTCTAAAAGTAGGTCTAAAAGTGGGTCTAAAGCAGGTCTAAAAGCAGGTCTAAAAGCAGGTCTAAAAGCAGGTCTAAATCAGGTCTAAATCAGGTCTAAAGTAGGACTAAAGCAGGCCTAAAGCAGGTCTAAAAGTAGGTCTAAAAGTGGGTCTAAAGCAGGTCTAAAAGCAGGTCTAAAAGCAGGTCTAAAGCAGGTCTAAAGTAGGACTAAAGCAGGACTAAAGCAGGACTAAAGCAGGACTAAAACAGGTCTAAAGCAGGTCTAAAGCAGGTCTAAAACAGGTCTAAAGCAGGTCTAAAGCAGGTCTAAAACAGGTCTAAAGCAGGTCTAAAGCAGGTCTAAAACAGGTCTAAAGCAGGTCTAAAGCAGGTCTAAAACAGGTCTAAAGCAGGTCTAAAGCAGGTCTAAGACAGGTCTAAAACAGATCTAAACTCTAAAGTCTAAATCTGCAGTGTGGTTTGTGCAAAAGAACCAAAACACAACTCCAGGTCTGTTTGTGACGAGGAAACGTGATAACGCAGATCAAAAAACGGAGTATTACAGCCGCTGTAAACAAGAAAACGAAACAAAACCAAATTGATTTCTTACACTGTCGCTCATTAAAGCAAAAAATGAAATAAATAAACGTATTTCCTCTCGGCTCCTGTGTCCTGCTCCATATCATCCAAGGACAAATGCGGTTTAATTATAGTTTTATCGAGCCCGAGCCCGTTCATATCTCCAGCTTCGGAATCAATGTGCGCCGATCAATGGGGTTAATAAAGTTTGAGAGAAAAGAAGGGACAAAAAGTAGCTCCCAAAGAAGTCATAAAAGATACAAGATTTTTAATAAGAAATACAAGAGGAGTCGATCCGGAGTGAAGTTTGGATTACACAGAGGAGAGAGTCTGAAGAATAAACCAGGACCAAGAGCAGACATTGATTACGCGGCATTAAAAATTAACTTTGGGTGAGAAGAACCTTGGAAAGGGAAGAAATCTTAAATCAGCTGCAAAAATGGATTAAATCAGGTCTAAAGCAGGACTAAACAGCAGGACTAAACCAGGACTAAACAAGGACTAAAGCAGGACTAAGCCAAGTCTAAAACAGGTCTAAAAGCAGGACTAAGCCAAGTCTAAAGCAGGTCTAAAAGCAGGACTAAAAGCAGGACTAAAGCAGGACTAAACCAGGTCGAAAAGTAGGTCTAAACCAGGGCTAAAGCAGGACTAAAAGCAGGTCTAAAAGTAGGACTAAAGCAGGACTAAAGCAGGTCTAAAAGCAGGTCTAAAAGCAGGTCTAAAAGCAGGTCTAAAAGCAGGGCTAAGGCAGGACTAAACTAGGTCTAAAAGTAGGTCTAAACCAGGGCTAAAGCAGGTCTAAAAGCAGGTCTAAAAGCAGGGCTAAGGCAGGACTAAACTAGGACTAAAGTAAGTCTAAATCAAGTCTAAATCAGGACTAAATCAGGTCTAAACCAGGTCTAAAGCAGCACTAAACTAGGACTAAACTAGGACTGAACAGGACTAAACATGGAGACCTGCAGCTGCATAAAAACATAATCGGATTTTACAAAAAAGAACTTTGGAAACTGCAGAAAGACGCTTATGAAATCTTTAATCGTGCTCCGCAGTGATTCAGAGAAAAACGACCAAAACAAAGAAAATGGGGCTATACGGACCCACATTAGTGCCGAGCGCAGAACAATTTTCCGTAATTACGCACTCGTTTCACTATTTTATGACATCCCAGCTTTTTTATTTGGAAAATCTGGTCACTGTATAAAAGTACTGTTACACTGGGCGATATATTCCTCATATAACTGGAAAAAGTCGAGGATCTGAAGCCGCTTTTCGCGCCTAATCCATCAGTACACTCCCCGCGGCGGTTAGCATTAGCTTTAGCGCTGTTTGAATAAGATAAATGGACAGTGATGCTAGTTCAGGCTACGTCGCTAACACCAGCAGCTCCTCGCCGTGTAGCGCATTAATCATGCTAATCCGTTACACTCGGGACCCCGTGTCCGGCCGCAATATTCAAATCAGAGCAATTACAACCTGAACTTTTTATCCCGGCCGCTAAAATGACCTATTAGCGCCGCGGCTAAAGATACCGCCGCTAATGTTTTACAAGGGAGAGGAGCGATAAGGTCGAACGGCACAGACGGTCTCCGGGGGGACACTTATAGATATGTTAATGCGATAAAGGAGTCGCGTATGGACCTCTATGGTAGCTTTTAATGGGACTCGACTGGTTCCTGTGGCGGATAATGGGCCTCAGAAAAAGGACGATAACAAAGGGGGTTAAAGAAGCAACGTGTAGCTTTTCCGGGGGAGGTTTTTTTTTTTTGAGTCGTTTCGCCGCCGTGAAGTTGGCCCCTCATCAAACGCAAAAAGCACAAAAACTGTGAATCGTTTGTGCTGAAAAAAAGTTTTATTAGTGCTGCTTTAGTTTTTTGGAGATGTTAACGGTTCTTTTATAGGTCAAATTGTCTTAAATCAGGTGCAAAAATGGATTAAACCAGGACTAAATCAGGTCTAAAGCAGGTCTAAAACAGGTCTAAACCAGGACTAAAGCAGGTCTAAAACAGCTTTGAAAACAGGTCTAAAAGTAGGTCTAAAGCAGGACTAAAGCAGGTCTAAAACAGGTCTAAAACAGCTCTAAAGCAGGTCTAAAAACAGGTCTAAAAGTAGGTCTAAAGCAGGACTAAAGCAGGTCTAAAGCAGGTCTAAAGCAGGTCTAAAAGCAGGACTAAAGCAGGAATAAAAGCAGGTCTAAAGCCGGACTAAAGCAGGATTAAAAGCAGATCTAAAGCAGGACTAAAGCAGGTCTAAAAGCAGGTCTAAAAGCAGGACTAAAGCAGGTCTAAAGCAGGACTAAAGCAGGACTAAAAGCAGGTCTAAAGCAGGACTAAAGCAGGACTAAAAGCAGATCTAAAGCAGGACTAAAGCAGGTCTAAAAGCAGGTCTAAAGCAGGACTAAAGCAGGTCTAAAAGCAGGACTAAAACAGGTCTAAAAGCAGGTCTAAAGCAGGTCTAAAGCAGGTCTAAAAGCAGGACTAAAGCAGGTCTAAAGCATGTCTAAAAGCAGGACTAAAGCAGGACTAAAGCAGGTCTAAAAGCAGGTCTAAAGCAGGTCTAAAGCAGGTCTAAAGCAGGTCTAAAGCAGGTCTAAAACAGGTTTAAAGCAGGTCTAAAAGCAGGACTAAAGCAGGTCTAAAAGCAGGTCTAAAACAGGTTTAAAGCAGGTCTAAAAGCAGGTCTAAAGCAGGACTTAACCAGGACTAAATCAAGACTTAAACAGGACTGAAGCAGCTCTTAGACTCTTAGACTAAAGCTGCTTTAGTTTATGACATATTAACGATTCTTTTACAGGTTAAATTAGAGTCAGACAGTCCCACAGGAAGGTTAAAAATTCTCTAAAACGCCTAAAATGGAGTCAGTCGTTTGTGCTGCAGAAAGTTGCATTTGTGCGATTACGATTTTTAAGATATTAACAGTTTCATTTTCGTCGTCCAGCCTCTCAAAATGTGAAACAGCCTCAAAACAAGCAGAAAATTATAGAAAACATCTGTATTTCGTTTGTGCCGTTTTGTGCTGTGACCGTTTTCATTTGTGCGAGTTTATTTCTAAAACTATTAATTATTCTTTTTTGCGGATATTACATGACGTCATTTCTGCTCATCTTTAGCCAAACTCCGCAAAACTATGAAGAAAAACGACCTCAAACTGTGGAAAAGTCTGTATTATTGTATAAATTATGACAGAAAGCAATAAAAAAGTAATAACATGTTACATAATGCAGCTTTAATGGATGAAAGATGACGAAAAGCTGTGTAATTCTTATGATTATGGTTTAGTGATTAAGATTTTACACAATTTACCGTTTAATAAAAGTAATTTACGACGTGGTCCAAACGTGAACCTCTTCAGTTTCACCGAATCGCTGCCGTTCCGTCTTTAATTTAAATGATTGTGTGACAGAAATGCATTTTGTGTTTTGATTAAGAAAGAAGATTTGAAAAGCCATTTTCTTTTATCTGAAGTTAAGATTAGAAAAGCTCCATTAGAAGGAAATGACAATGGACGAAACTGTGACGAAAAAACACATAAACAGGAAAATAACAGATCAAAATAAGTTTATTTGAGAACAGAATGAATAATTGTTTAGCCCTGGTTTAGCCCTGGTTTAGCCCTGGTTTAGTCCTGGTTTAGCCCTGGTTTAGTCCTGGTTTAGTCCTGGTTTAGTCCTGGTTTAGACCTGGTTTAGCCCTGGTTTAGCCCTGGTTTAGTCCTGGTTTAGTCCTGGTTTAGTCCTGGTTTAGACCTGGTTTAGCCCTGGTTTAGCCCTGGTTTAGCCCTGGTTTAGTTCTGTTTTAAGCCTGGTTTAATCCTGGTTTAGACCTTATTTATTCCTGGTTTAGCCCTGGTTTAGTCCTGGTTTAGTCCTGGTTTAGACCTGCTTTAGTGTCTATTTAGATCTTGTTTGGACTCAGTTTAGACCTGGTTAAATCCTAGACCTGTTTTAGAACTGGTTTTGCCTGGTTTAGTCCTGGTTTAGACTTTATTTATTCCTGGTTTAGACCTGGTTTAGACCTGGTTTAGACTTGGTTTAATCCTGGTTTAGACCTTATTTATTCCTGGTTTAGACCTGGTTTAGACCTGGTTTAGACCTGGTTTAGACTTGGTTTAATCCTGGTTTAGACCTTATTTATTCCTGGTTTAGACCTGGTTTAGACCTGGTTTAGAGCTGGTTTAGAGCTGGTTTAGACCTGGTTTAGTCCTGGTTCAGTCCTGCACAAAGGCACATAGAGACTTGAGACGTAAATGTCCCTCTGTGTCAGATGCCCTCCCCGTGTGTCAGATGCCCTCCCCGTGTGTCAGATGCCCTCCCCGTGTGTCAGATGCCCTCCCCGTGTGTCAGATGCCCTCCCGTGTGTCAGATGCCCTCCCCGTGTGTCAGATGCCCTCCCGTGTGTCAGATGCCCTCCCCGTGTGTCAGATGCCCTCCCCGTGTGTCAGATGCCCTCCCGTGTGTCAGATGCCCTCCCCGTGTGTCAGATGCCCTCCCCGTGTGTCAGATGCCCTCCCGTGTGTCAGATGCCCTCCCTGTGTGTCAGATGCCCTCCCGTGTGTCAGATGCCCTCCCCGTGTGTCAGATGCCCTCCCCGTGTGTCAGATGCCCTCCCCGTGTGTCAGATGCCCTCCCTGTGTGTCAGATGCCCTCCCTGTGTGTCAGATGCCCTCCCCCGTGTGTCAGATGCCCTCCCCGTGTGTCAGATGCCCTATGCCCTCCCCGTGTGTCAGATGCCCTCCCCCGTGTCTCTGTGGGGTTTTATTCTGCGTAGTTCAGACTTTTACAAACATGTTCTGAAACACTCGGGGCTTTTTTATCAGTGGAACATTTCAGATTTCTGTTTTTCCTTCTCTCCTCTCATCTTTTTTTTCTCTCCATCCTCCTGTGGTTAAAACGATCAGGCAATAAATGGTTTGGTAAATTCAACGCTTCTCTCTCCCTCTCTCCCTCCCTGTCACACTCCTCTCTCACTCCCTGACATCTCTCTTTTCCCTTTTTTCTTCTTCTCTCTCTCCCTTTTCTCTCGTTCCCTCTCCCTCCTTTCTCTCTCTCCATCCTCTCTCTTCCCTTGCCTCTCTTTTTCTTGATTTCTCTCCCTTCCTTTTTATCTCTTTCTCTCCCATCTTTTTTCTCTCTTTCCCTCTCCCTCATTTCTCTTGCTCGCTCACTCTCCTTTCTTTCTCTCTCTCCGTCTCTCTCCTCCCTCTCTCGCCCTGTCCGTCCTTTTTCTTACTTTCTCTTCCTCCCTCCCTCTTTCTCCCCATCTTCCATCCTCTCTTCCCTTCTCTCCTCCACTCATTCTCCTACTCACTCCTCTCTCTCATTTTCCTCTCTCACTTTCTCCTGTCCATCTTCTCTCTCTCTCTCTTTCCCTCCCTCTCTCCCTTAGTCCCTCTCTCCCCTCCACTCCCCCTCCTTCTCCTCTCGCCCTCCCTCCATCTATTTCTCTCTCCTCTCTTCCTTTCTCTCCTCCACTCATTCCTCCCCTCTCGCTCCAGCTCTCTCCCCTCTTCCTCCTTTTTCTCTCTCACTCATCCCTCTTTCTCTCCCTCTCTTCCTCCTCTCACACTCATCTCTTTCTCTCCCTCTCTTCCTCCTCTCACACTCATCTCTTTCTCTCCCTCTCTTCCTCCTCTCACACTCATCCCTCTTTCTCTCCCTCTCTTCCTCCTCTCACACTCATCTCTTTCTCTCTCTCTCTTCCTCCTCTCACACTCATCCCTCTTTCTCTCCCTCTCTCTTCCTCCTCTCACACTCATCTTTCTCTCCCTCTCTCTTCCTCCTCTCACACTCATCCCTCTTTCTCTCCCTCTCTTCCTCCTCTCACACTCATCTCTTTCTCTCCCTCTCTTCCTCCTCTCACACTCATCTCTTTCTCTCCCTCTCTTCCTCCTCTCACACTCATCTCTTTCTCTCCCTCTCTTCCTCCTCTCACACTCATCTCTTTCTCTCCCTCTCTTCCTCCTCTCACACTCATCTCTTTCTCTCCCTCTCTCTGTCTCCTCTCACACTCATCCCTCTTTCTCTCCCTCTCTTCCTCCTCTCACACTCATCCCTCTTTCTCGCACTCATCCGTTTCCTCTCCTCTTCCCGTGTTGATTCTTTTACTGCAGTTTCATCTCTCACACGGGTCCCACCTCAAAAACTCGCCTCAGCGCCGCCTCCAACCGGGAAAAAACACCACGGATTTGCTGAAAAACGCCGGAAAATCACGGGAAAAACTGTGATCCGATCGGAAAAATGAAAATGACGAGTTCAAAACGTGTAAACAACTCGAGCTACAGAACGGCCCGGCCACTTCTGACAAATACACGGAGAGAGGGAATACGAGTGACGGAGAGAGGGAATACGAGCACGGAGAGAGGGAATACGAGCACGGAGAGAGGGAGAGCGGATAACAATCAACATTCCCTGTGCGCTAACCAGAGGCACTGCTCTGTCTGACGATAACCTGAGCTTTGTTTTAGCCGAATCAGACCAGAAAGAACGGGCTGTTAAACAAAACTAGGAGTGTGCAAAAACATCGAAATATCGATATATCGTACTGTTTAATGTGATGATACAGTGTCGATATCGTGGGCTGCTGTATCCATATATCACCACGAGTATTTTTTGGTGTATTTTACTCACTTATTTTGTTGTTGTTTGTTTCATTTTCACTGTTTTGATGAGTAAAATGTTTGTGTTTCATATTAAATTTGCACAAGAAATGGTTTAACAAAGACTTTTAGCCAATATTTTTATTAAACCGTATCAAATCGATTTGAAAAATATCGTATTGAATCGAAAGTGCACTGTATCGAGATACGTATCGTGGCCTATGTATCGAGGTATGTATTAGTGCCGGAGTCAAGACCGCAATAATCGAGACCGAGACCAGTCCGAGACCTCTGAGAGTCGAGATCGAGACAAGAACAAGACTTTTATTGGTCGAGACAGAGACAAGACCGAGACTTTTAAAGATCGAGACCGAGACTTTTAAAGATCAAGACAAGACCGAGACTTTTAAAGATTGAGACAAGACCGAGACTTTTAAAGATCGAGACCGAGACAAGACCGAGACTTTTAAAGATCGAGACAGAGACAAGACCGAGACTTTTAAAGATCGAGACAGAGACAAGACCGAGACTTTTAAAGATCGAGACCGATACAAGACCGAGACTTCTGAGAGTCAAGATCGAGACAAGACCGAGACTTTTAAAGACCGAGACCGAGACAAGACCGAGACTTTTAAAGATCGAGACCGAGACAAGACCGAGACTTTTAAAGATCGAGACCGAGACAAGACCGAGACTTTTAAAGATCGAGACAGAGACAAGTCCGAGACTTCTGAGAGTCAAGATCGAGACAAGACCGAGACCACGGCCCATCGAGACCAAATCAAGACATAATCTTTGTCATTTCCTACATTTATCTGTATTTTGGCACATATTTATCAATGTTCCTTATCTGATTAATGTTCATTTAAGGCCGACACACACTACAGGAGAATTTGCCCGACTTTGGCTGCGTCTTCTTCTCCCCGAGTTTGAGGAGGCGTGACCCGACTTTTTGTGTGATTTTGAAGTCGCTGCTCCTCACGTGTGGAGTCAGTGTCAGATCAGAACCACCAAACATCAGCAACGCGACGGAAAGGGACGATGAAACAGAGCGTCAGGGGCAGAGGAGCGACAGACACAGAGACGCAACAAACAAACTCAGGACAGAGCGAAAATAAAGACTTTATTCCTCACCTAATGTAAAGTGGAACATTTAAAGTGCAGCGTCTGATCCACATTATCCAGAGAAATTGTCCTCGGCAAATAATGACTCAAGTCCACAAAACCGTGTTATTAATCCAGTTTGAAGCGTTATTTGAAAGTAAAAAGGAGAAAGTTGCTCCTCGCATGTGTTTGTTTACGTCCTCAGAGCCTAAAGCTGCAGATCAGCCACAGTGACTCTACTTCCTGTGGACTTTATCTCCTCTTTTTTGCTTTAAAAATCCTGTATCTGAAGTATTGCTCCACATTTCACAAAATAATAACACAGTTTTGACTTGAGCTCTGATCTTTGAACACTTCAGAGTCTCAAAAGTGTCTCGAGTGGTTTTACTGTAGACAGGAAACAGCTGACGCCATCACAGCGCTCACAGCTTTGCAGCCTGTTTTACGCAGACAGATCCCGTTGCAGTGTTTGCGAGCGGTTTTTAGTCTTATAAGTTTCTCCTCGTGTCTGTGGTGTTTGGCTTTTTGTCGCACGTTTAAGACTGAAAAATCCTCTAGTGTGTGGCGGCCTTTAGACATAAAATAAGCCAAGCAAACAGTGCTGCACTTAAACTCCCCCTTCTTGGACCCTGACCCACGGTTTGAGAAGCCCTACTTTAATCCCGCTTCCACTGGAGCTTTACAGAAAACAACTTCAAAGTGAATCAAGTGGGTTTTTTCAAGTTCAGAGCATTTACAGTTACATTATCTTATTGGTTTTGCAGGGATATTTAGCAGCTTCTGGAGTTTTCCGTCCCGTAATGAAATATGAGTCCGAGACAAGACCAAGACCGTAAAATCCTGTAGTGTGTGGCGGCCTTAATATAAATAAAATACAAACACCTTTATTTTTTAATGGAAGTTTAAATTATCAGGAAAAAAGTCGTTCCTTGTGCGTAAATTGCTGTAGAGGAATTGTGTTTTAGAGCTCTATTTTTGTACTTTTCTTTTCAGCTTCTTTCCACAAACTGCCTCTTTAACCGATGTAAAACTGTGACAAATACTGGCCGCAGGTAATATCCACCAAACCACGGCAGAGTTCTAAAAAACGTGGAAACCTGTCGTGTGCACTTTGACGTCAATAATGTCTTAACCAAACTGCTCCACCATCCTAGTCCTCAAAATGGCGTCCGTATATTTCCAGTGATGTTAAAGTCATTTTAAACAAATCTGGGAGTTGATTGTTGCATAATTAATGACTGCGGAGGAGCGGCTCAGACTCCGATTCGTTAAAATTACCATAATCTTCCATTTCCTCTGCTCCCAGAAAGTGGGTCAGAGCGAGAAGAGACGCAACCGACGAGGATATTTGGAAGAGCTATTTTCAGATGGAGGAGAGAAAGGAGGAGAGAAGGAGGGAGGGGAGGAGAGGAGAGGAAAGAGGAGAGAGGAGAGGAGAGAGGAGAGGAGGGAGGAGAGAGGGAGAAAGGAGAGAGGAGAGAGGGAGAAAGGAGAGGAAAGAAGGAGGGAGGCAAGAGGAGAGGAAAGAGGAGAGAGAGAGGAGAGGAGAGAGGGGAGAAGAGGGGGAAGGAGGTAAGGGAGGAGGAAAAGTAGAGAAAGGAGGAGAGAGGGAGTAGGAGAAGGAGAGAGGGGGAAAGAGAGTGATGGGAGAGAGAGGAACATGAGGAAAGAGGGAGAAGGGGCGAGACGAGGGAGAGAGAAAGGAGGAGGAAAGAGGGGGACAGAGAAGAGAGAGGGAGGAGAGAGGCAAAAGGGAGGGAGAGAGGAGAGGAAAGGGAAGAGACGGAAGGAGAGAGAGGAAGAGGGGAAAAGACAGGGGAGGAGGAGGAGAGAATGGGGAAGGGAGGGAGAGAGCGAGAAGGGGAGAGAGGGAGAAAGAGAGGGAGAGAGAAGGGGGATAAGGGAGAAAGGGAGGAAAAGGAGAGCGGGAAAGAGATAGAGGAAGGTGATAATTGAGACATAATAAATTGGAAAAGAAAGGAGGGGGAAGAGAGAAAGAGGGAGCTGATAAAGACATTCATGTAAGGGAGAAAGAGAAGGAGGGTGGAAAGAGAAGGGGAGAGAAAAGAGATGGATTAAGCTGACAGAGGAAGAGCGGCGGATGGAGAGATGCAGATGGAGGAGGAGGAGCTCAGGCTTCACTTCTGCTGCAGAAATCTGAAGAATAAAAGTCTGAGAAATGTGGGAAATACAGAAAATACAGAGACTTAACACAGGTTCAGACCAGGGGTTTTTAGGTCTTTACTGTGAGCGGGCTCGCGTCTCCACAAACACGACTCTCATTTGGCCTCCTCCTGCTCGTGTCCATGGAAATGTTGTAGAATATTCCACAGTACGGCATAAAAACCTAAGTATCTCCACAGAGAATGTTCCGAAGTGCAGGTGATGGGCCACATCCAGAACGTTGCACAGTGCTGCTGTAAGAGCCTGGTTCAGTCCTGGTTTAGTCCTGGTTTAGTCCTGGTTTAGTCCTGGTTTAGTCCTGGTTTAGTCCTGGTTTAGTCCTGTTTTGGTCCTGTTTTAATCCTGGTTTAGTCCTGGTTTAGTCCTGGTTTAGGACCTGGTTTAGTCCAGTTTAGTCTTGATTTAGTCCTGGTTTAGTCCCTGGTTTGATCATGTGCTTGGTTTAGCCTCAGTTTGGTCTTGATTTACTCCTGGTTCAGACCTGGTTCAGACCTGGTTCAGCCCTGGTTCAGCCCTGGTTCAGCCCTGGTTCAGACCTGGTTCAGACCTGGTTCAGACCTGGTTCAGACCTGGTTCAGACTTGGTTCAGACCTGGTTCAGACTTGGTTCAGACCTGGTTCAGACCTGGTTCAGCCCTGGTTCAGCCCTGGTTCAGACCTTGTTCAGCCCTGGTTCAGTCCTGGTTCAGTCCTGGTTCAGACCTGGTTCAGCCCTGGTTCAGCCCTGGTTCAGACCTTGTTCAGCCCTGGTTCAGTCCTGGTTCAGCCCTGGTTCAGACCTGGTTCAGACCTGGTTCAGACCTGGTTCAGACCTGGTTCAGCCCTGGTTCAGCCCTGGTTCAGACCTTGTTCAGCCCTGGTTCAGTCCTGGTTCAGCCCTGGTTCAGACCTGGTTCAGACCTGGTTCAGACCTGGTTCAGCCCTTGTTCAGCCCTGGTTCAGTCCTGGTTCAGACCTGGTTCAGACCTGGTTCAGACCTGGTTCAGACCTGGTTCAGCCCTTGTTCAGCCCTGGTTCAGTCCTGGTTCAGACCTGGTTCAGACCTGGTTCAGCCCTGGTTCAGCCCTGGTTCAGACCTTGTTCAGCCCTGGTTCAGTCCTGGTTCAGCCCTGGTTCAGACCTGGTTCAGACCTGGTTCAGACCTGGTTCAGACCTGGTTCAGCCCTGGTTCAGCCCTGGTTCAGACCTTGTTCAGCCCTGGTTCAGTCCTGGTTCAGCCCTGGTTCAGCCCTGGTTCAGACCTGGTTCAGCCCTGGTTCAGCCCTGGTTCAGACCTTGTTCAGCCCTGGTTCAGTCCTGGTTCAGTCCTGGTTCAGACCTGGTTCAGCCCTGGTTCAGCCCTGGTTCAGACCTTGTTCAGCCCTGGTTCAGTCCTGGTTCAGCCCTGGTTCAGACCTGGTTCAGACCTGGTTCAGACCTGGTTCAGACCTGGTTCAGACCTGGTTCAGCCCTGGTTCAGCCCTGGTTCAGACCTTGTTCAGCCCTGGTTCAGTCCTGGTTCAGCCCTGGTTCAGACCTGGTTCAGACCTGGTTCAGACCTGGTTCAGCCCTTGTTCAGCCCTTGTTCAGCCCTGGTTCAGTCCTGGTTCAGACCTGGTTCAGACCTGGTTCAGCCCTGGTTCAGCCCTGGTTCAGACCTTGTTCAGCCCTGGTTCAGTCCTGGTTCAGCCCTGGTTCAGACCTGGTTCAGACCTGGTTCAGACCTGGTTCAGACCTGGTTCAGCCCTGGTTCAGCCCTGGTTCAGCCCTTGTTCAGCCCTGGTTCAGACCTGGTTCAGTCCTGGTTCAGACCTGGTTCAGCCCTGGTTCAGCCCTGGTTCAGACCTTGTTCAGCCCTGGTTCAGTCCTGGTTCAGTCCTGGTTCAGACCTGGTTCAGCCCTGGTTCAGCCCTGGTTCAGACCTTGTTCAGCCCTGGTTCAGTCCTGGTTCAGCCCTGGTTCAGACCTGGTTCAGACCTGGTTCAGACCTGGTTCAGACCTGGTTCAGACCTGGTTCAGCCCTGGTTCAGCCCTGGTTCAGACCTTGTTCAGCCCTGGTTCAGTCCTGGTTCAGCCCTGGTTCAGACCTGGTTCAGACCTGGTTCAGACCTGGTTCAGCCCTTGTTCAGCCCTTGTTCAGCCCTGGTTCAGTCCTGGTTCAGACCTGGTTCAGACCTGGTTCAGCCCTGGTTCAGCCCTGGTTCAGACCTTGTTCAGCCCTGGTTCAGTCCTGGTTCAGCCCTGGTTCAGACCTGGTTCAGACCTGGTTCAGACCTGGTTCAGACCTGGTTCAGCCCTGGTTCAGCCCTGGTTCAGCCCTTGTTCAGCCCTGGTTCAGCCCTTGTTCAGCCCTGGTTCAGTCCTGGTTCAGACCTGGTTCAGACCTGGTTCAGCCCTGGTTCAGTCATCCTACTTTAAACCTTCCACACTCAAAACGCTGCTTCCTCTTTCACATAAACTCCTTTAAACCCCCATAATTATTTTCTGAATGTTTCGTTTTTCCCTCAGTGTTCGTCGTCTTAACCCTTTCGTGACCCGTAAACAGTCCTTCTGTCCAGACCCACATAAAACCGTTTCCACATCAAATATTAAAGACGCTCTCATGTTCTGAACCATCTGGAGCTTTAACAGAGGCGTAAATCAAAACGGCCGCCAATAAACCTGCCTCCCTCCATCACGGTCCGTGGTACAAACTCTCACCGTAATAAAAACAGGGAACAAAATGTATTTCGCTGTAAATCAAAGTTAAAAACCTTTACCTGATTTTCCCCCACCGTGTATTTGAGGGGAAATATGTTAGTCTATCATAAATTAATCCACGGTGTTCTGTCTAAATCTAATTATGAAGCGAAAACTCCGCTCTGGTGTCTCAAAGTTGTGAAAAACTCTTATAAACTCATCGCGGTGAATATTTCGGATGCTCTGAATGCGTCAGGTCAAGTGTGAGGAAGAACTTTGGATCACTGCAAACCGTTTACAGTGAACTTGTTCTGTTTTCCACGTTTTTTAAGACAGAATAAAATCAGGTAAGGCGCTTTTACGAGCTATGACATCATATACGACACCAAGGAATATGTTTTATATGTTTTCTATAACCACGCAGAACTTTCTCACCGTAAAAGACAGAATCTTCCTTTTCCCCTCTGAAAGTGCAGACATAGAGGTTTCTGTACATTTCTGCGGCTTTATCCTACGTCACACTCACGCTGTGTGATGATGTGGGCAAAACGAGTGTCCAACAGGAACTTTGTTTTCCCCAAACTCATGCACTCCGTCCATTTTGATCGAGCCAAACTTTGCCAAAGAGTGAAGTGAGTCAAGATGGTCGACTCCTCTGACTGTGTGTGTTTAGAACAACTGAAAAAGACGCTCTAAGTGGAGTTTTTTCCTCAAATAAATGGCAAATTACGCATCTTGGTGTGTGTAATTGTGCATCCATTTGCTATTTTTATTTGAAATGTTTATTTCAGTCAAAATGAACAAATCCAAATGTAATAAACACCAGGGAAATGCAGAAGTGCTGTGGCTCTGGCCCTGGACCTGACAGGAGCTGTTTCCAGGACTGGACCAGGAAAGTCATGGAGCGATTACACTTTTTTTTTAGTTTTTAGGGCAATAAGGAGATTTTTAATTTACTTACAGACTTGATATTTTGCATTTTTGTAGCTGAGGCCCTAAATTAAGCATTTTTTTATGTCCAAAAAGTTTGTACATGTTTGCTGTGTGTTTTGTATAAAAGAATGTGAATTTTATTATTTTTTTCATCTCTATTTCTGGTCCTGTAGCTTTTATCACAGCCTCATGACACAACTACAGCAGCAGATTGTGAAATAACAGGTTGGACTGAACAAAAGGAGGTAGAACACTTCATTATAGGGCAAAAGGGGCAGTTTTAAAAGCAAAATTAAGAAAAAAAACAGAGGAGAAATGTACTAAAATTGCCCTTAGGTCTTCGGGGGTTAATATTGATCTGGTTGTTTTTAAATACATGTCAGTCTATACCCAAAAGTGTTAAGAGCAGCTAACATTTGTGTAAAGTTAAAAACACAGTTACTTCAAAATAATATGACTCAAAGTATTCAAGAAATTCAAAGTAAGAGTAGCATAAATAGCATCTGCTGTAAATTCCCTAGTTTAACGGTTCGTTCAGTAACTGTTTCTTTAGTTCAGGCCTCGTCATGGAGCTATTACACAGAACTATGAGAAAATCTGGACCAGAGCTTCTTACAAACATTTATGTCACTGATAAAATCATTATCCTCAACAAAAATAAGTGGGAAAGAGAGGGAAAGTTTACAATGACCGAGAAGAGAAGAAATATCACAGAAGAGGTGATGCCTGTTGGAGACGTGGAAATGACGCCGCGAATCATTTCCATATTTTTTGGGACTTTGGGGTCGTCCAGGAATTTTGGTCAGAGATTCATCAACATCTGTAAAATGTTTTTTCATTTGTTTTCCCCCCGTCATTTGACGGCTTGTATCTCGGTAACTTAGAACTAGACGACTTTAACAATACGAACAAGAGATTACGCTACGTTTTATTGGCTGCGAGTAAAAAGGCAATAACAAGGAAGAGGCTTAAACCCGAACGACCAACAGCGGAGAACTGGACTGATATTGTGCAAGAGATTTACACAATGGAAAAGGATTTGCTTTTATTGAAAGTGCAGCTGGACTTATTCTACAAGATGTGGTCTGAAAGGACAGAGTCTGTAAAGCCGATAAGATCAGACTTCATGTAAGATGTTCATATTTGCAATGTTTTCTTGCTTTGTGAAATGAAAGAGGTTCCCTGACTCCCCAACTTCTAAATCTGAAAAGAACAAAAGCAGGAACTTGTTATTTCATTCTGGACATTGCAATATGTAATCTGCTTTTTTCAATAAAAAGTTAATTTGAAAAAAAAAAAGTACTACCGTATAATAAAATCTGGAAGACGGCGCTGTATTGTTTTCAATGGTCTGTGCTCATTGCTCATTGTTGCATAAAAGATTTTTACTTCCGCATTTACTTCCTTGTTTTCAGCCCAATGTGTGACGTCAGAAACACAGTTCTGACCAATGAGAGCGCGAGCTGCTGGAACAGAGCTAACGCAGGCTCAGAGCGGGGCGAGGAGAACTCTTACAAAGCTGATTTTTAGGCGCTTTGACAATTAAAACATTTTTTAAAGTTCATATTGTAAAAATGCAGAAGAATCCTACAAATTCTGACCTTTATGAAAGCTGTGGATGCCCTGTCAGCCGAACACGGGCAGGTTGATTTCACAAAAAACGCATTGTGCTTCTGTGGGAAAATTCTTTCTTGGCCCAAGCTCCCGGGAGCTGCAGTACCTGGAGCGGCCACTAGGCTCAGAGTTTGCCTAGACCAACTCTTACACAAAGCTAAAGTTTAAACTTTTACGATTACAATATTCTACAAAGTTTCTATTGTAAAAAGACAGAAGAACCCCGACAATATGAAATCTGCTGATGCTCTGTCAGCAGAACTCGGGCAGGTTGATTTCACAAAAAAAAGCATTGTGCTTCTACGGGAGAATTGATCAGAGAACAGATCAATCTGCGATCACGGACAGAGCGGGCGCTTATTATACATGCATGATCTATAATAAAATCTCTATAAGGCGTCCCCGTCTATCGCACAGATCTATAATAGAGCTGGATAAGACACTATGTCCGTGACCGCAGATTGAGTCGTGGCCACGCGAGGTACTGCAGAAAGAATTCTCAGCACAATTATGCAATTTTTGTGAAATCAAACGGCCCGTGTTCGGCTGACAGGGCGTCCACCGCTTCTATAAAGGTCAGAATTTGTAGGATTCTTCTGTATTTTTACAATATGAACTTTGAAAACGTTATAAAGTTTAAAGTTTTATCCTCAAAGCGCCTAAAAGTTAGTTCTGTAAGAGTTGTGACAGATGATCCTGAATTTTTTTTCCCACTGTTTTGTTTGTTTCACTCTAGCGCAGGGGTGGCCAACTAGTAGAAGACTAAGAGCCCCTTCTTTTTCTGTGTTACTGCAAAGAGCCACATTATACACATGGGTACACATGAACATCATCCCATTCCTCAATCATGTATGCACACGCACACACACAGACCTATGCTCAACCAGATTTAATGAAAATAACCACACCAACATGATAATATTGTTTAAAAGTTGGTAAAAGTTGTTTTTAACAGTTAACATTGTGTGCACTGTCTCACACACACAAACTCTCAGTTCAAGCAAGTCCACAAACAAAAATAAAATAATTTTCATTTTCAATTTTTCTCTTACTATGCTGCTTAGTGAGACTTTTGGCATTCCTTATCTTGAACAATCCTTGAATGAATGGTAACGCCAGCCAAGCATATTTGACGCATGCTATGTAAAAGCTCCTGAAGAGCCGCATGAAACTAGTTAAAGAGCCGCATGAGGCTCGAGAGCCACGGGTTGGCCATGACTGCTCTAGCGCCTCTACTGTTCATTTCCATCAAAAGAGGAGCGTCCTTTTGTTCCTAAGACTTTGCCCTGTCCACATTTGTATCAATATCCAACATATATTTTTTCCACATTGAGATCTCATGTCTTCTCAAAGTGTTTCTTACATTTTTTTGAGCAGTGTATTAAAATATATAATTTCACGTTTGTTATTTTCACACTGACAGCCACGAGGGGGCGCTCTAGGCTTGTGCACCAATATCTGCTACTCCCATTACTCCTTCACCACTGAAAATCAAAGGTTTAAACATCAGTTTATAAAGACAACTGAGAAAGACTGAACACAAATGTCCCCAAAAAGAAATTCTGCAAATTACAAGCTGCAAGTGATGAAATCTGCAGCTGAAAACGGCGATCGAGTAGCAGGAAGAAAGTCTGAAGTGAGAAAGAAACTTGTAAGAGACGAGTTAAAAGTGGAGGAAACTCAAACTGACACGAGGAAAACAAAAAAAGCTGTAACCGCTTCATGCAACGGAAACTCCTCTCGACTTCCAAGCCGAGGTGGACAGTTTGAAGTGCTGAAATGTCTGTTCTTGGTCTCTGATTTTATAAAATGAATTCTCCCCCCCAAAAAATGCAACTTATACATGTTTTTTTCTTCTTCATTGTGCATTTTTTAGCTTGTGTGACTTATACTCTGGAGCGGAAAATAAAGTACTCACAATCTAAACAAAATGAACAGTCGACAAATGAAAATTCTGGTTGACTTAAAGAGGCATCGTGTGACTTTTCTGGTGCTTTTCTCCATGGAGATGTTCATGCTTTGTCTGGAATGTTTCACAGTGTGACGCCTCTAAACCAGAGCTAAACCAGGACTAAACCAGGACTAAAATCAGGACTAAAACCAGGTCTAAACCAGGACTAAACTAGAACTAAACCAGGACTAAACCAGAACTAAAATCAGGACTAAAACAAGTTCTAAACCAGTTCTAAAAGAGAACTAAACCAGGTCTAAACCAGCACTAAACCACTTCTAAAACAGGGCTAAACCAGAACTACAACCAATACTAAACCAGGACTAAAATCAGGACTAAAACCAGGTCTAAACCAGGACTAAACCAGTTCTAAAACAGGACTAAACCAGAACTAAAATCAGAACTAAAACAGAAAAAAACAGGACTAAACCAGTTCTAAAATGGGATTAAAACAGGACTAAATCAGGACTAAAACAGGCCTAAAACCAGGTCTAAACCAGGGCTAAACCAGAACTAAAATCAGGACTAAAACCAGGACTAAACCAGAACTAAAACCAGGACTAAACTAGAACTAAAATCAGGGCTAAAATCAGGCCTAAAACCAGGACTAAACCAGTTCTAAAACAGTTCTAAAACAGGACTAAAACAGGATTAAAACAGGATTTAACCAGGACTAGCCCATTCTGCGTAGACTGTGTGATTCCGCATCATTTTGAGTAAAAAAAACAAAACAAAACATGAAATATTACTGATTTTTACTACTGTTTGTACTGACTGTTTTTTTAATAAATAACAAAATTAAACAAGAACCGTAAAGAACGAAAACCGAGACACAAACCGAACCGTGACAACGCTTAGACGCAGCTGAGAAGTCGGGTTTCGGGCGCTCACCTTCTGCGGATGGGCGGGCGGAGCGAATCTGGCGGCGCAGATCAGGAAGGGGTCGGGATGCGGTTTGGAGCGCTTCACTTCCGGGTCGTCTCCCGTGACGACGTGGTGGAAGAGGG
Organism: Odontamblyopus lacepedii; assembly: GCA_034769755.1. Lineage (NCBI taxonomy): Eukaryota > Metazoa > Chordata > Actinopteri > Gobiiformes > Gobiidae > Odontamblyopus > Odontamblyopus lacepedii. The sequence continues at coordinate 5,928,365 of CM068366.1, forward strand.
AGAAGAAGGACTGGTGTCTGCTCGTCTTCAGGGCGAAGGTGAGGCCGGCCGAGCTGGTGGCCACGGCTATCGGGACGGAGTGATGTTTGAGGTGGAGGATGAGGCGCTCCACACCTGACGGACACACGGGAGGGAAAACAGACGGACAGGAGGGAAAACAGAGGGAAACAGAGGGACGGGAGGGAAAACAAGACGGGATAGGAGGGAAAACAGACGGACAGGAGGGAAAACAGACGGACAGGAGGGAAAACAGACGGACAGGAGGGAAAACAGATGGGATAGGAGGGAAAACAGACGGGAGGGAAAACAGAGGGACAGGAGGGAAAACAGACGGACAGGAGGGAAAACAGACGGACAGGAGGGAAAACAGAGGGACAGGAGGGAAAACAGACGGACAGGAGGGAAAACAGATGGACAGGAGGGAAAACAGACGGACAGGAGGGAAAACAGAGGGACAGGAGGGAAAACAGACGGGATAGGAGGGAAAACAGACGGGATAGGAGGGAAAACAGACGGGACGGGAGGGAAAACAGACGGGATAGGAGGGAAAACAGACGGGATAGGAGGGAAAACAGACGGGACGGGAGGGAAAACAGAGGGACGGGAGGGAATACAGAGGGACGGGAGGGAAAACAGAGGGACGGGAGGGAAAACAGAGGGACGGGAGGGAAAACAGAGGGACAGGAGGGAAAACAGAGGGACAGGAGGGAAAACAGACGGACAGGAGGGAAAACAGACGGACAGGAGGGAAAACAGACGGGACAGGAGGGAAAACAGACGGGACAGGAGGGAAAACAGAGGGACAGGAGGGAAAACAGAGGGACAGGAGGGAAAACAGACGGACAGGAGGGAAAACAGAGGGACAGGAGGGAAAACAGAGGGACAGGAGGGAAAACAGAGGGACAGGAGGGAAAACAGAGGGACAGGAGGGAAAACAGACGGGACAGGAGGGAAAACAAAGGGACAGGAGGGAAAACACAGAAAGATCTGATGAATTATTCTGAAGTAAACATTATGGTAGTGGTAGTAGTAGTAGTAGTAGTAGTCGTAGTAGTCGTAGTAGTCGTAGTAGTCGTAGTCGTAGTAGTAGTAGTAGTAGTAGTCGTAGTACCAGGCAGTAGTTGTGCGCTGGGGAAGATCCTCTCCTGTATGTCCCTCGTCTCCTTCAGCAGCTCCTCCGCAGACAGAGGCAGGTCCAGCTCGGCTCTGATGACCTCGGCTGCGTCCAGCGCCCTCTGCCCCATCACCTTCGACTTCAGCGCCCACGTGTACTCCCGTCCGAACCGGGAACACACCTGCTGGAACGACTCCGTGTACAACCGCTCCGTGTCTGCACACGAAACAACAAACTGTCAGATGCCCTCCCATCCTCCAGCACAGACTTCAGTGTAAACACATTCTGTATACATGACAAATTCAAACATATTATTATTTATTACATTGTTAGTTACTGTTTTGTTTTTTCCTTATGTATGAAGGCTTGAAATGAACAAAATCATCATCGCCCCTTTGCTTCAGATGCCCTCCCATCCTCTCATACCTCCGTGTCAGATGCCCTCCCATCCTCTCATACCTCCGTGTCAGATGCCCTCCCATCCTCTCATACCTCCGTGTCAGATGCCCTCCCATCCTCTCATACCTCCGTGTCAGATGCCCTCCCATCCTCTCATACCTCCGTGTCAGATGCCCTCCCATCCTCTCATACCTCCGTGTCAGATGCCCTCCCATTCTAACATCACGCACTGATAAAACAAACCTGTGCACTCAGAGCCGGCAGCTTTGTTCCATTTTACACTGGATTAAAGCCAAGAGAACAGAGGAGAGTGTCGAGTGCAGCAGTAGCAGTAGTAGTCGTATTACTGTAGTTGTAGTAGTAGTAGTAGTAATAGTAGTAGTAGTAGTAGTAGTAGTAGTAGCAGTAGTAGCAGTAGTATCAGTGACCAGGTCCATTCGTACTACTACAATTACTACGACTACAACAACGACGATGACTACATAGTAGTAGTACTACATACTACTACTACTATTACTGCTACTACTGCTGCTACTACATACTACTACTACTGCCACTGCTACTACTGCTGCTACTACTACTACTGCTGCTACTACATACTACTACTACTGCTACTACTGCTGCTACTACTACTGCTACTGCTACTGCTACTACTGCTGCTACTACATACTACTACTACTGCTACTGCTACTGCTACTACTGCTGCTACTACTACTACTGCTGCTACTACATACTACTACTACTGCTACTGCTACTACTACATACTACTACTACTACTGGTGCTACTACTACTACTGCTGCTACTACATACTACTACTACTGCTACTGCTACTACTGCTGCTACTACATACTACTACTACTGCTACTGCTACAACAAGAAATGGCTTCCCTGCCATATGTGATTTTGTGGAGAGTGGTGCAAACACTTAATGTAGGTGAAAACACTGACCATGTGTCTGTGGTCCGGTACAGCAGAGACGCAGAGGTCAGTTTCTATCTGAACGCACATGACACCAGAGATGATGTTTTGGATGCAGTCAGAGGGCTGAGACTTGCTACTACTGCTACTGCTACTGCTACTACTACTACTACTACTACTGCTGCTGCTACTGCTACTGCTACTGCTACTGCTGCTACTACTACTACTACTACTACTACTAGTACTACTGCTACTACTACAACTAGTACTCCTGCTACAACTACTATTACTACTGCTACTACTACTACTACTACCGCTAGTACCGCTACTACTCCTGCTACTACTATTAGTACTACTACAATGACTCTCTAGTTAATCTGAAGATGTGTGAGGGTCAAGTACAGTAGTAGTATTACTGTAGTAGTAGTAGTAGTAGTCGTAGCAGTAGTATCAGTGATCAGGTCCATTTGCGCTATTGTTGTTTACCTGAAAAAGGAGTAGGTCAAATGTCTCTAGTTAATCTGCAGATGTGTGGGTGTCAAGTGCAGTAGTAGCAGTAGTAGCAGTAGAAGTTTTAGCGTAGTAGTAGTAGAAGTAGTAGTAGTAGTAGTATAATGGGGAATATCCTTGCTATATAATCTTAACATCTGGTGTACACTGACTACTGTAGTACTACTTGTACTTCTACTACTTCTATCAGTGACCAGGTTCATTCATACTACTACTACTACTACTACGACTTTATTAAAGTAGAAAAAGAACTACTACAACAAGCAACTGTTACTGTTCCCAATGCTGTCGTATAAGCGTCGGTCAAATTTATAAAGCAGATTTGATTCTCTGCCAAAAATACATTTTATTTTTATGGACTCCTCCAGAACATGATTCAGATAAAGACCTCCTTCTTTTATTTCTCACTATCAACTCGTCCGTCAAACTCTGTCACATTTTAACATCTGACAACTGTGAAATATCTGCGCCATAAAACACAACGTGACGCGTTTAAGCAATGAGAAATACCAAAAAAATATGTGCATTACTACTTTGAATTATGACGAATTTTAAGACCATTGTAAAGCATTAAGATTAACAAGGGAAACATACACATTCGCGTTTAAAATGATATAGTTTGAACTTGTAATGACATTTTATACAACATAAAGAAGGGCTAAGATATAACTTTATTAAATTATACAGTAAAAATGAACAGCGAGCAGTAAATCCATTGAATCTTACAGTTCTTTTACGCCGGGTTCATTCATTACTTACTGTTAAGACTTTCTATGAATTAAGAACTTTCTTTGACACTTTTGCGTTAAAATACATCAGAATAATATACAACTAGCAAGCCGAATTAATTGAAACTAATCTTTGACTTTAAATATGTGATTAAAAATTAGCAACATTTTGATATGTTAAGATAAAGTAGAGATAAAATTTTGATTCGAAGTTTTGTAAACAGAGATTGGCGGGTCGCGAAGTTTAGCGGTGTTTCTACGGCAAATTTTGAGTATTTGACGAAGCAGAATAAAAGCACATTTAAATATGATTTGTAATTGAGTTAAGTTAAAGTTTTGGTACCGAGTAGAAGTCCGTCCATGTCGAAAATAACGTGAGAAACGGGTTTAAAAGAGACGGTCGCTTCAGACATGTTGTTGTTCCGCGGAGAGACTGCGAACGGAAGGACCGTACGCTAACCCGGAAGTAAGACAATAAAAGTGCTAATACAAAATAAAACCACATTTCAAAACATTAATTAACTTCATGTGCAGAATAGAAATGTAAATATTATGTTAATTATTAAATTCAATAAAATGTAGATATATAAGGTTTTAATGTTTTAATTAAATGTTGAAGCTTGAAAAGGAAGTAAAGAGGTAACTCCGTGATAGTTCATTACTGGGTGAGAAAAGTCAATGAAATCTAATAAAAATGAGCTAAACTTTCAAAGCAAAGCAAATTATTAATACACATAATTGATACTTTGCGGTGACATCAAGCGGGGGCGAAGGGTGACGAGATTTTGTGTATTTGGGATGGTTGGTATAAACAAAATAGTGAAAAGAGTGAGAAACATTGTGCATTCTCGTGCCAGTCCTAACCTTTTTTTTGCTTTATTTTGGTCATTCGCAAACACAGATTTCTGTATTTCGGCAAAATAAATGACAATTTATGCCTCTCTTTACAGTTGGCCGGTATCAAAAATTATCAAAAATAGGGACAACTGCCACATTTCTTGTATAAAATTGGGACAAATCAATGGTTTTGTATAAATCCGCTGGGACAGGGGACACAGGGCTCCAAACTGGGTAAATAGGGACGTTTGTTTCATTTTATATCCTTTTTTTTTTTTTGCCTTTTAATTGTATTTACTTTCTTTTGGTTAATAATTCTTCATGTACATTACTGATAAAAGAAGAAGCAGTGCAACAATTTATTTCAATTTTAAAATTTTTTCATGTAGTTAAACTTTTGAAGAGTTTTTGCAGCTCCAGCAATGTGGTACAGCAGTCGTCCTGAGCGCACACAAACAGTGCTTAATTACTGAATTCATTCATTCATTCATTCCGCAACGGATATTCTAATAGCTCAAGATATATTTACCTTAGTTAACAAATAGGATTAACCATATTTTACCACAAGTGAAACCACAAGTCACTTGAATCATCTCCACTGAAATTGACGCCGAGCTTAAGTACAGCAGCAGGTAGAGGTCTGTGCGGATTTTTCAGTCCTGCTCCCGCAGTCTTCAGAACCGCTCGCGCCTCGTGCGGTCGCGCTCCCGCCCGGGCCCACAATAAGCTTTCAGAATGTTCTTTCAGAATGTTCTGTTTTTTCATTGTGTCTATTGTGATCATTTAAAATTAACTCAAAAAAGGTTCAGTGTTGGGCAGATGGGCCAGAGTCATGGAAGTTTTGGCAATTTCTTCTTTGTCCTTCCAAATATTCCCTTCATATTTATTAACCTTGAACCGATCTTTTTCCTGTTTTTCTTCATAAAAATATAACAAATATTCCTCATGCTCACAGAATCTTGTTTTCAAGATTCCATTTCCCTGATTAAATCCTCCTCTCTTTGTTTTGCTGCTGAGGCTCTTTTCTAAAAGCTCTTGGTACCGTTTGGTCCAAAAGTTTTGAACTTGTTTTAATTCTGAGATTTCCTTGGTTTTCTGTTTGTCTCTGTCCTCCCACTCCAGGGTTTCCTCTTGCATCTTTTGCAAAGTGTTTTGGAGCTCCTGGAGTAAGGACTTGTTAAACGTCTCTACCCCTGACGCTCTGTTTTATTGGAAAACAAGATTCCATGAACATGAGGAATATTTGTTATATTTTTATAAAGAAAAACAGGAAAAAGATCGTCTCATTTGTAAATTGTAATAACGCATTTACACGTTTCGTGCAGCAGCTCAGTTATTTGCTGTGGACAGTTTCTATTAGGGCTGAAAAGATTCATCGAGTTAATCGATTAAATCGATTAGAAAAATGCATCGATTATTATTTTTTTGCCTCGATGCTTCGTTTTATTTTCATACGCTCGGCGATGGCCGGAACCTTTTGCGGTAGAGGTAAAGTTTCCGCACGACCACTGCACTTCACTGTACACACAACAGCGCGGTGCCCATGGATGTGTAATAAGAGCAGAACCTCCGGTACACCGCGCACTCTGCGCGTGGATTGTGTCTTGTCGCGTACACTCCGTGGACCGCGCTTCCTCCTGTGCATCTCTAAACCAGAACTCACACCAGGACTAAGCCAGGTCTAAAGCAGGTCTAAAACCAGGACTAAACCAGGTCTAAAACCAGGACTAAACCAGGTCTAAACCAGGTCTAAAACTAGGACTAAACCAGGTCTAAAACCAGGACTAAACCAGGTCTAAACCAGGTCTAAAACTAGGACTAAACCAGGTCTAAACCAGGTCTAAACCAGATCTAAAACCAGGACTAATCCAGGTCTAAAACCAAACAAGAATTTGCAGGAGTTGGTTGCTACATTTATGTAGTTTTAAAAATCATGACAATATCAAGTAATCCAAAGTATTCAGATTACGTTACTCACTTTAAGTAATTTAATGGATTACGTCACAAAGTACATTTTGGGGAATGTAATCTGTAATCTGTAGGGGATTACATTTTAAAAGTCACCTTCTCAACACTGATGCTACAACATCTAAACAGAACCGTACATTACATCAAGTGGAAAAGAAACCGTGAGGTGAGTCAACCTGAGCCCAGCGATAATTACGTTTTTCATGTCCAAAACACGTGTATCTGTCAGTGCACGTGGTGTGTACTTAACATGTGCAAAGTAGACAAGACAATAACAAACGATTACTCCATTATTCAAACAAAATAATCGACAGAATAATTGATTACTGTAATAATCGATAGCTGCAGCCCTAGTTTCTATGGATAATGTGAGACGCTGCACTTTAAATTTACCACTTTACCAGAGCTGAGGAATAAAGTCTTTATTTTCTCTATATCCTGAGTTTGTATCTTGCGTCTCTGTGTCCGTCACGTCTCTGCCACTGACGCTCTGTTTTATCGGCTGAAACAGCAGTTAGAACAAGAGACACAATGAAAAAACATCAAAATAAGGGTTTTGATTGGAGTCTGGTGGCTGATGGAGAGTGAACATGACGCCGCTGAGACAGAGTGGAGTGACAAACAGCTCCACTGGGCGTCCAAAGAGGCCGAGCTCACTCTAAAAAGTGGATTCTGCCCCCTGTTAGTTACTCACTTACATGAGCAGAGCGACCAAAAAACCCTGAAGAACTTCTTTTTCTTCCTGGGTTTGGTGTCTCAGCTGCCCTGCACCTGTATTAACCAACACTGGTCTACAAAACGTGGTGATGTCACCTGAAACCCACCAAAAGAGCTTTTTCACACCGGCCGGAAGGGCCCCGCCGTAGGTTTGAGCGACTTCTGCTGAACGGTTTTCTATTCATGAAGAATGTTTCTCCTTTGTGGACCTTGTTGGCTGAAGATCTGGTGATGGGGCAGATTTATGAAGCTGCTGGAGAATACGCCAGACATTTCCACAGATATTTTGCCATAAAAGTTCCACAAACCCACAGCGGGGCACTTCTGACCGGTGTGAAAAAGGTCTATTAAATACATTGGACTTTGAAATAGCCAAAAAATTGTATTCACAAATTGATGATTAGACTCATTACCCTGCTGTGTTACAACAAAAACCTACATTATTAAACCATATTGGCCTACAGAATGCTCCGATGTCATCTGAAACCCTGCAATTAAATACACAGAGCCCACGTAGAGCGCCCTCAAGTGGCCGTTAACTTGTACTATACGTAACAGTTCATTTACCAATGAAAACTAATAATAAACTAAAACTTTATGAATGACAAGGACTGAAATAAATGGTAACAATAGTTTTTTGCTACTTTTATTTTCTTAGTTTAAATAGAGCTGTTAGCAAAATAAATTTTTTTTTATTTTGTAGTTTGGGCTGTAACTGTTGCATTTTTCCTTTTATAGAATTAAAACGATCAAATAAAGAACGTTAGAAAGTCTTTATGTGTGGAGCACCAAAAATGACACAAGAAATAAAAGAATAAACGGTGAAAAGAATGCACTCATGTGGAGAAGCATTTCTTCATTTACACATTTTATTCACCGTTTAATGTGATACTTTTTGACATTTATTCTTTTATTTATTTCACTCTAATTCTGTCATTTCTGGTCCTCCATATTTCTGAGGCTTCTACGAGTTCTGTGCAAAGTATCAAAGGTCCAGTCGGCTCCGGTTCAGATTTAACATCGGACACGTGGATGATGTGAAGATTTCCAACAACCAACGACGAAACATTTTTGGAGTTATTATGAAAAGGTGGTAAAAATCAGAATTTAGAGGTTAAAATTCAGAAGAAGAATGTGTTTTCCCAACAAAATGGCGTCAGGATGAAGGGCACGTGTGCAGATCTAATGTACAGAACCAAAGAAATGAGGAGGAGAAGAATTGTAGCTCCTGTTTTACACATGTTTAAAGCTGACAGGCCCTTCACCCTTTCTTATTTACTCTCTTTTTTACTCTCTCTCACTTTTCTCCCCTTTCTCTCCTCCTCCTCTCTGACTCTCTCTCTCTCCCTCTGTCTGTTTCTTCTTTCTGTCTCCCCCTCTCTCCTGCTCTTCTCTTCTTCTTCTCCCTTTCTCCTCTTTCTCCTTCTCTCCTCAGTCCCTCCCTTTTCTCTTCCTCTTCTCGCGTTCTCTCCCTCTCTTCTCTCCTCTCCCTTTCTATCTCTTTTTCCTGTTTCTCCTCCCCTTCTCTCTCTTCTCCTCCCTCCCTCTCTCCTCTTCTCTGCTCCCTTTCCTCTCCTCCTCTCTCCCTCTCCTCCTCCTCTTCTTTCCTCTCCTCTCTCCTCCCTCCCTCCGTCGTCTCTCCCTTCCTCTCCCTTTCTTTCTCTCCTCTTTCTCCTTCTCCTCCTCAGTCCCTCCCTTTTCTCTTCCTCTTCTCGCGTTCTCTCCCTCTCTTCTCTCCTCTCCCTCTCTCCTCTTCTCTGCTCCCTTTCCTCTCCTCCTCTCTCCCTCTCCTCCTCCTCTTCTTTCCTCTCATCTCTCCTCCCTCTCTCCTCCTTCTCTCTCTTCTCCTCTCCTGCCCTCTCTCCTCTCTTTCCTCTCTCTCCTCTCCTCCCTTTCTCCCTCTCTCCTTCTCTCCTCTCTCTCCTTTCCTCCTCTCCTTCTCTCCTCCCTTTCTCCTCTCGCTCTCCTCTCCTCACTCCTCTCTCCTCTCCTCCTCTCCTCCCTCTCTCCTCTCCTCTTTCCTGCAGGTATAATTGGGAGGCGAGTGCTAAATCAGATCGTCTTGTTAGCGCTAAAGATGTGTGGGAAAACCAAAGAGACCCGATCTAATGAGGTCCACGGTCTAGTCCGAGTCCGAGTCCGGTTATAGACCCGGTCCTGGTCTGTGTGTGGTCATTAGAAGGACTGAGGGTGTTTGTAAAGATACTAGAAGCAGTCGTAGTCGTAATTTAATTGGGAATAAAAATGAATTCTGCTTTAAAAAGACCTCGTGTGAGGGTTTGGTGTTCATGTGTTTCCTCGTCCTTTGTTCCGTGTCACTTCATTCCTCGGCTACGTCCTCATCATTCCCTGTCGCTCTCCGTCTGCCGCTCCACGTCGTCTGTACCTCCGGAGCGATCAGCCACGGCCTCTGCTCCAGTCTCCTTGTCCCGTGTTCCCTTCAGGCGCCGCCGCTGGAACTGTTCTCCGTCCAGGGTGGCAGATTCTCTTCCTGGGCCTCTGGCGGACACTCGTCTCCATCCGGACTGGCTGTATCCCTTCTTGGACCGCCGCTGGACACTATTCTCTGTCCAGGGTACCAGTTTTCCTTCCTGGACCGCCGCTGGACACTATTCTCTGTCCAGGGTGCCGGTTTTCCTTCCTGGACTGCCCCTGGACACTATTCTCTGTCCAGGGTGCTGGTTTCCTTTCCTGGACTACTAGGTTCCCCCCGGACAAACCAGCTCCTCCTTTTGTCTTTTCGGACTTTCCTCCACGTCTCTTTGGATTTGTGAGCGGGATGCGGGAGTGGGCTGAGGTGTGGCAGCCTCAGACTCAGTTTGTCTTCTTCCTCCTTCTCCCACACTCTTCCCTTCTCCTCCTCAGCTCACAGACGTAAAGCGTGAGGAGGGAATTCTCCAGCTGCTGCTTCATTATCATCGGAACGACCGCGGGAAAAGTTCGGATCGTGTTTGTGTCGGCGGCGAAACGACAAAACCGAGATGACAGAAAAGACAGGAACAGCTGAAGTGTGGGTTTTCTTCCCAAAGACGGAAATACGTTCGTGTCGCTGTCCAATCAGCACCTCCCCCACCCCCCAGACGCTGAGTGGGATTAAATAAAGACGATTTAACGAGTTTTCCATGTAAAACTCAAATCGGAATTTGGATATTTTAATTCAGAACTATTTAATTCCGATTAAATTTGTTCTCGACGCTTCTCCAAACACTGATAAAAGTGTGTGTGTAGGTGAAAGTCTGTTTAGCGGAGATTTCTGTTCCTCTTTCAGTCGTCCTAATTACGTCTGAGAGTCGGGTGAAGGACGGGGCGCCAAATAATTAAGACCAAACCGCGGAAAACAGAACGGAAAATAAGCGATTTGAGTTTCACAGATTATTCAGAAGCTCCTGTCCTCTGCGGAATGGAAAAGGGTTTAAAACGGGGCGGACGGGATCAGGGGCGACTCCAGTGTGAGACTTTCATATGTTCAGTGAAAGAGTTTACAAATCATAAAACTGAACTCTCTCTTTTACTTTTACTCTCTATTTCACTCTCTCTCTCTCTCTTTCATTCTTTATCTCTTTCATTCTCTCTTTCAATAACTCGCTTTTACTCTCATTCACTCGCTCTTTTACACGCTCTCTCTTTTTCATTCTCCATTTCAATATATATTTCGCTCTCTCTTTCACTGTCTCCCTTTCACTCTCTTTTACTCTCTCTTTCTCTATCGCTCTCTTACTCTTTCACTCTCACTCTTACTCTCTTTCACTATCTCGTTTACTCTCTATTTCAATATCTTTCTTTAATTCTGTTTCTCTCTTTCATTCTCTTACACTCTCTCTCTTTTACTCTGACTCTCATTCTCTATTTCAATATCTCTCTTTTACTCTTTCATTCTCGTTCAATCTCTCTGTTACTCTCTCTTTCTCTTTCACTCTCTCTTTTACTCTTTCACTATCTCTGTTACTCTCTCTTTCATTCTCTTTTACTCTTTCACTCTCTCTCTTTTACTCTGACTCATTCTCTATTTCAATATCTCTCTCTTTTACTCTTTCATTCTCGTTCAATCTCTCTGTTACTCTCTCTTTCACTCTCTCTTTTACTCTTTCACTATCTCTGTTACTCTCTTTCATTCTCTCTTTTACTCTTTCACTATCTCTGTTACTCTCTTTCATTCTCTCTTTTACTCTTTCACTATCTCTGTTACTCTCTTTCATTCTCTCTTTTACTCTTTCACTATCTCTGTTACTCTCTTTCACTCTCTCTTACTCTTTCACTATCTCTGTTACTCTCTTTCTCTTTCACTCTCTTTTACTCTTTCACTATCTCTGTTACTCTCTTTCACTCTCTCTTACTCTTTCACTATCTCTGTTACTCTCTTTCTCTTTCACTCTCTTTTACTCTTTCACTATCTCTGTTACTCTTTCTCTCTCTCTCTTTCTCTTTCACTCTCTTTTACTCTTTCACTCTCTCTCTTTTACTCTTTCACTCTCTCTCTTTTACTCTGACTCATTCTCTATTTCAGTATCTCTCTCTTTTACTCTTTCATTTTCGTTCAGTCTCTCTGTTACTCTCACTCTCTCTTTTTACTCTCACTATCTCTATTACTCTCTTTCTATTTCACTATCTCTGTTACGCTCTTTTTCTTTCACTCTCTTTTACTCTTTCACTCTCTCTTTTATTCTCTCTTTCACTATCGCTCTCTTACTCTTTCACTATCTCTATTACTCTCTTTCTCTTTCACTCTCTTTTACTCTTTCACAATCTTTCGTTCACTCTGTTACTCTCTTTTACTCTTTTATTCTCTTTCACGCTCTCTGTTACTCTTTTACTCTTTCACTCTCTCTTTCATTCTCTCTTTTATTCTCTTTCACTATCGCTCTTTTACTCTCTCACTTTTTCTGTTACTCTTTTACTCTCCTTTACTCTTTTACTCTCTCTTTCTCTTTTACTCTCTTTTACTCTCTTTTACTCTTACTCTTTCATTCATTCTTTCTCTTTCATTCTCTTTTACTCTTTCATTCTTTCTCTTACTCTTTCACTCTCTCTCTTTTACTCTTTCACTCTCTCTCTTTTCTCTTTCACTCTCTCTCTTGGGAACCTTCAGATAAAATATTTAGAGAAAAACTAAACCAGGACTGAACCAGGACTGAACCAGGACTAAACTAAGACTAAACCAGGACTAAACTAAGACTAAACCAGGACTAAACTAAGACTGAACCAGGACTAAACTAAGACTAAACCAGGACTAAACTAAGACTGAACCAGGACTAAACTAAGACTAAACCAGGACTAAACTAAGACTGAACCAGGACTAAACTAAGACTAAACCAGGACTAAACTAAGACTAAACCAGGACTAAACTAAGACTGAACCAGGACTAAACTAAGACTAAACCAGGACTAAACTAAGACTGAACCAGGACTAAACTAAGACTAAACCAGGACTAAACTAAGACTAAACCAGGACTAAACTAAGACTGAACCAGGACTAAACTAAGACTAAACCAGGACTAAACTAAGACTAAACCAGGACTAAACTAAGACTGAACCAGGACTAAACTAAGACTAAACCAGGACTAAACTAAGACTGAACCAGGACTAAACTAAGACTAAACCAGGACTAAACTAAGACTGAACCAGGACTAAACTAAGACTAAATCCAGACCCCTCCTTCTCTTCTCTCTCTCTCCTTGTCCTTATTGATCTTGTCATGATAAAGTTGTTAAGCTGCACCTTCCTCCTCCTCCTCCTCCACTTCCCTCTCTCTCTGTCCCATCCCTCCTCTTTCTCTCCTCCCTCTCTCCTCCCTCTCTCCTCCCTCTCTCCTCCATCTCTCCTCCCTCTCTCCTCCATCTCTCCTCCATCTCTCCTCCCTCTCTCCTCCATCTCTCCTCCCTCTCTCCTCCCTCTCTCCTCCCTCTCTCCTCCATCTCTCCTCCCTCTCTCCTCCATCTCTCCTCCCTCTCTCCTCCATCTCTCCTCCCTCTCTCCTCTGGGCCAATCATTCTTCTCCTGTTTAAATGAAGGGCCAGAATGAAATGCTAATTCTGCAGATACAGGATCAATACAAGTCAACCTGCAGGAGAGAGGGATGAGAGAGGGAGGAGAGGAGAGGAGAGAGGGAGGAGAGGAGAGGAGAGAGGGAGGAGAGGAGAGAGGGATGAGAGAGGAAGGAGAGGAGAGGAGAGAGGGGGAGGAGAGGAGAGAGGGATGAGAGGAGAGAAGAGAGATGAGAAAGGAGAGGAGAGAGGGAGGAGAGAGGAGAAGAGAGAGGGAGGAGAGAGGAGAGGAGAGAGCGGTGAGAGGAGAAGAGAGAGGAGAGAGGGAGGAGAGGAGAGCGGAGAGAGGGATGAGAGAGGAGAGGAGAGAGGGAGGAGAGGAGAAAGGGAGGAGAGAGGGAGGAGAGGAGAGGAGAGGAGAGAGGGAGGAGAGGAAAGAGGGAGGCGAGAGGAGAAGAGGGAGGAGAGAGGGAAGAGGAGAGAGGGAGGAGAGAGGGAAGAGAGGAGAGAGGAGAGGGGGAGGAAAGAGAGACAGAGAGAGAAAGACGAGAGGGAGAGAGAAAGAGGGCACGAGGAGGGAGGTAGAGAAAGAGAGTAGAGAGAGAAGAATGAGGGAAAGAGGGAGAGAGAGAAAGAGAGGAGAGGAAAAAGATAAAAGAGAGAAGAAGAGGAGGAGGAAAGAGGGAAAGAGAGAGAAAGACGAGAGGGAGAGAGAAAAGAGGAGAGGAGAGAGGGAGGAGAGAGGAGAGAGAAGAGGAGAAAGCAGGGAGTGATTAGAAAGAGGAGAGAGAAAGAAAGACAGAGAGAGAGGGAGGAAGCAAGAGGGAGGGAGTGAAGGACAGAGAGGCAAGAAAGTAAGAGACAGGAGGAGAGAGGAGACGGAAAGGAGAGAGAAAGAGATAAAAGGAGAGGGTTAAAGAGAGAAGAGGATGAAGAAAGAGGGAGAAGATGGAGAGAGGGAAGAGGAGGTGTGAAATGAAACAGAAATGGAAAGAGAGGGAAGGTCCTGACAGGAGAGAGAGAACAGAAACTTTGAAGTTCAATAAATAAGGAATAAAAACACAATAGTTATCAAAATCAGAGGAGCAGAGGAGAAGAGGATGAGTGGAGGATGCAGAGGAGGCGAGGAGGATGCAGAGGAGGATGCAGAGGAGCATGCAGAGGAAGAGAGGAGGATGCAGAGGAAGAGGGGAGGATGCAGAGGAGGAGTGGAGGATGCAGAGGAAGAGGGGAGGATGCAGAGGAAGAGAGGAGGAGGAGAGGAGGATGCAGAGGATTAGTGGAGGATGCAGAGGAGGATGCAGAGGAAGAGGGGAGGATGCAGAGGAAGAGAGGAGAAGGAGAGGAGCAGAGGAGGATGCAGAGGAGGGGAGGAGGATGCAGAGGAGGAGAGGAGGATGCAGAGGAGAAGAGGAGGATACAGAAAAGTGAAGGATGCAGAGGAAGAGGGGAGGATGCAGAGAAGGAGTGGAGGATGCAGAGGAGGAGAGGAGGAGGGGAGCATGCAGAGGAGGAGTGGAGGATGCAGAGGAGGAGAGGAGGAGGGGAGGATGCAGAGGAGGAGAAGTTGTCGTGCTGTGAATCCGCAGGAACATCTTGAGATATGGAGGTGATTTATGGAAGTGTCGTGGACGCGGCGCGTGACCCAAAAAAACATGATCAAATATTCCACAGAGTTTAACGGAAAACTGGAGGAGGAGGAGAAGAAGAGAGGGAGGAGAGGGAAAGAGAGGGAGGAGAGGGGAATGGAGGGAGGAGGAGAGATGGAAGGAGAAAAGGAGGAAGGAGAAAAGAGGAGAGAGAGAAGAGATGAAGATGGACTGATCATTTATATCAGTGACAAGGTCCATTATCCCACGACATTGATCCAGACCAGGACTGAACCAGGTCTAAACCAGGACTAAAGCAGGACTACAGGAGAACTAAACCAGGACTAAAGCAGGACTACAGGAGAACTAAACCAGGACTAAAGCAGGACTACAGGAGAACTGAACCAGCACTGAACCAGAACTGATCCAGGACCACAGGTGAACTAAACCAGGACTAAACCAGAACTAAAGTAGGACTATTCTAGGATCATACCAGGACTAAACCAGGATTGAACAGGGTCTACACTAGGACTAAACCAGGTCTAAATTAGATCTCTGCCAGGACTACTAAAAGAGAACTAAACCAGAACTAATCCAGGATTAAACCAGGTCTAAACCAGGACTAAACCAGGTCTAAACCAGGTCTAAACCAGTTCTAAAACAGGTCTAAACCAAGTCTAAACCAGGACTAAACCAGGTCTAAACCAGGTCTAAAACAGGTCTAAACCAGGTCGAAACCAGGTCTAAACCAAGTCTAAACCAGGACTAAACCAGGTCTAAACCAGGTCTAAACCAGGTCTAAATTAGATCTCTGCCAGGACTAAACCAGGTCTAAAACAGGTCTAAACCAGGTCTAAATTAGATCTCTGCCAGGACTACTAAAAGAGAACTAAACCAGAACTAATCCAGGATTAAACCAAGTCTAAACCAGAACTAAACCAGAACTAAACCAGGTCTAAACCAGGTCTAAACCAGGTCTAAACCAAGTCTAAACCAGGACTAAACCAGGTCTAAACCAGGTCTAAAACAGGTCTTCCCCAGGACTAAACCAGGTCTTCCCCAGGAATAAACCAGGTCAAAACCAGGTCTTCCCCAGGACTAAACCAGGTCTTCCCCAGGACTAAACCAGGTCAAAACCAGGTCTTCCCCAGGACTAAACCAGGTCTTCCCCAGGACTAAACCAGGTCTAAAACAGGTCTTCCCCAGGACTAAACCAGGTCTTCCCCAGGACTAAACCAGGTCAAAACCAGGTCTTCCCCAGGACTAAACCAGGTCTTCCCCAGGACTAAACCAGGTATTCCCCAGGTCTAAACCAGGTCTTCCCCAGGACTAAACCAGGTCTTCCCCAGGTCTTCCCCAGGTCAAAACCAGGACTAAACCAGGTCTTCCCCAGGACTAAACCAGGTCTTCCCCAGGACTAAACCAGGTCTTCCCCAGGTCTAAACCAGGTCTTCCCCAGGTCTAAACCAGGTCTTCCCCAGGTCTAAACCAGGTCTTCCCCAGGTATTCCCCAGGTCTTCCCCAGGTCTTCCCCAGGTCTTCCCCAGGTCTTCCCCAGGTCTTCCCCAGGTCAAAACCAGGTCAAAACCAGGTCAAAACCAGGTCAAAACCAGGTCAAAACCAGGTCAAAACCAGGACTAAACCTGACACATTCTCTCCCGTTTTCCTGCTCTCTCCACTGTCCTTCCCTGGAGTTTTGTGGCGGAAACGTGTCTAATTCCTTTAAAAACACATTTGTGGAGCCGCCAAATTAATTAACGCATATAAAATCATGTCATTCTCGGATAAATGCTGTTTGTTTTTTTTCCCGTCTCTTCTGGCAGCGCTCGCTCACACTCGCTCCTCAGACCTGCGACACCGAGATACGCCGCTGTCATTTCACCCACGATTTTAATTATGTTTCAATGTAATGACTTACTCCACATGTGGATTTAAAGGTCCTGGATGACGCAGAACTGGGAGCTTTTCCGTCGCGCTCGAATCTCGGAGTCGTGTTTTGTTTCATTCACACGTTTGAGGAACACTTTATTATTCGTCTGTCTACGTCTGCACACCTCAAAATGCTCCGTTCCACCTCGTGAAGCGGGAGTTTTAAGGAGGTTTTATCATGTACCGTACAAAATCAACTAAAAAAAGTGTGTACAAGGTGGATATTTTGATAAACGGTGAGTCTAATGTTCGTGCTGAAGACAGAAGTTGTGCTGCGACAACAGGACGCGGGACTGATGCTCTTAACTTAACATAAAACCACACGGCTCATTTGCGTAAACTGTAAGTGCTGAAAAAGACAGCTCCTTGCGCCCTGATGCGGTGGATGAACGTTCTGACTACTACTACTACACTGTAAAAAAGAAAACTATGGTTTATTCAGTAAAGTTAATATTCAGAATCACTTGAACAAGAAAATGTGCATTATTATTAATGAACGCAAAAATGTAAGTCAGACTGATAAGGTGCACACTAATGATGTACAAACATACAATTGTTAATAAACTGAATTTAAAATGTCTAATTTGCACAACTGTTTATTTGGAACGACAGCAGCGCATGCGCATAATGACCAAGACACGGGGTTTCCTTTCCAAATGCAAGGGCAAACTTTTCATTTGCTATTCTTGCCTCATGGTGGATGGCGAAAGTTTGGAAAGGTAAGTAATACCACTGTTAATAAACTTGAGTTGCACGTGATATACATAATATGAAGAATGTGCTGCTTTCCTTAGCCACAAAGCATCAGCAGTTAATGGCATATCGGCAAAGTCTCTTTAAGTCTGACTTGTACATTGACAAAGTTACAGCTGTTCAGGTGGCAGCTTTGGATAGTGCACAGAGATCTGCTGTGTTAAGAAAATTACCACATATTAACACAGTCTCTATTGCTCGTAAACTCGGACTTTTTGGAACAGAATACACTCAAGGCATGATCATCACAGCTGGGCATTGCTATGGCCAGCCAGAGTTTTTCAAAATTTTGAGTATCATTGTCAATGGTGACAAAGTATTATTCCTGTCAAAGAAGCTTGTAGCCTGGTACTTTGAGCATTATAGGTCTTTTCAAGTTGAGGACAGCATCTATAGTGAAGTCATTGTTCTTGATGTCAATGATTTGAATCATTACTATCCTTTGGCAGCTTACCTTGTTGGAGGAAAGCTCTGGGTGACACTGAGAACACATTCAAGTTAAAAGGATAATGGTGAGTGTTTTTTCGACTGTTATTCCAATTCCATGAATGTCATTATTTTCTATTAATCTGAAGATTTTTTGTTTCCTAGGCGTTGTTGCTTCGAGTAGTGATATCTGCTGATGAAGCACGGCGTGTTCAACTTTCACAAGTGCCAGAGACAGTAGATGCCCTTGTTGATTTGATAAAAGAGAAACTACAGCTTCAGGGGGATTTTGAGTTACAGTTTGAGGACCCCGATTTCCAAAATGCTCGTTGCAATTTGTCGGCTACTGTATATCAGAACTTCCACCTGACCGTGCGGTTCTACACATTAAGTGGAAAGGGGCATGCCTTCCTGAAGATGATAGTCAATCCCTTGGATCCATCTCATCACTCGACACTGCAAGCTTGACTGGGCCGTAGAGGGCCATTGTTATTTTTATACTGGTTGCCTTAGTCATGTTAGACTTCTGTGTATGTAGGCTGTGCAGGCTGTTCTAAGTGAACCTGTGGAAGGGCCATGTTCTAAGACAAAAAACTGAGTCTGTGTATTAAGGGTCAGAAGGGCCATGTTATTAGAAAAATAAAGTTACAAAGATGTGCATCAGGTTCATTGCATATTTCTTTATTTAAGTTTTATAGAACAATGAAAAAAAGAATGTATAGTGTAATGACAAATTCAGATAACCTGAAGTCACCTTTTTGTATTTCTGTGAACACCACTGTTCAGTGAACAAACAAATCTACACTGGCCAGATGAGGAATTGCAAGTAACACTCATTCACCTAACTAAGAATTCTTAATTGGAACAACAGTGTTATTGTAGTTGGGATTATCGATGGCAAATAATTGGCAAAATGTAAAATTCTTAGTGCATAATGTTGCCTTGAAATTTTAAGTATTCTCAGCTGTTCTTTTTTTACAGTGTACGAGTGAGTCAGTAGTCACATTTTCTTTGTGTTTTGGTCGTTTTTAAGCAGCTTTTCTCTATTTTACCTGAACAAATGACAGTTTATGCCTCTTTTTACTGTAGGCGTGGATCAGATTGGTCAAAAATCGGGACATCTGGGACGTTTCTTGTATAAAACTGGGACAAATCAGTGGTTCTGGACACCGTTAAATACCAAATAAATGCCGGGTTTCCTTTAAACAGCGGGTGCAGGTGGATATTTTAATAAGTAAGCGCCGGTTCCACATAAACGGGGAGTCTAATGTTCGATCTGAAGACAGCTCGGGTCGTCTCTGCATAAACTAAACTTATTTCTGTCATTCCTGGGCCTATCCAGGTGAAACAAAAACTGGCACAAAGTTCAGGTCAGTTCTCCGTCAGTGTAAATAATCAAAAGTGAAATCCTGTGTTCACAACAGCTTCAGAAAGTGGCGTGATTGTTGTGAGTGGAAAGGGCTTTAAACCATAAGACAAACGCCGTAAAATACTCAATAAGCACCGGGTTTCCTTGAAACGCCGGGTGCAGGTGGATATTTTGATGAAATAATCACCAGTTCCAGATAAACGGTGAGTCTAATGTACGAGCTGAAGACAGAAGTCGAGCTGCGACAACAGGACGCAGGACTGATGCTCTTAACTTAACATAAAACCACACAGCTCATTTGCGTAAACTGTAAGTGCTGAAAAAGACAGCTCCTTGTGCCCTGACGCACCAACTCAAATAGTGTTGTTTTATATCGTGCAGCTGTATTTAGCCATTCAGATTTCAAAGTTAAAATCCTTAGTCCAGGTTAGGTTAGAGTGACCAGATTTTCAAAATAAAATACTGGGACACCCCCGTTTGTGGTGGTTGGTAATAATAACATTGTGAAACAACTGAGTCAGTATAGTCACATTTTCATTGTGTTTTGATCATTTTTAAGCAGCTTTTCTGTATTTTACCTAAACAAATGACAGTTTATGCCTCTTTTTAGGAGGGGCGTGGATCGGAATGGGGACATCAGGCACATTTCTTGTATAAAACTGGGACAAATCAGTGATTTTGGACACCGTAAAATACCAAATAAACGCCAGGTGCAGGTGGATATTTTGATAAAAAAGCGCCGGTTCCAAATAAACGCAGTAAACGAGTCTAATGTTCGTGCTGAAGATAGAAGTCAAGGTGCGACATCAGGACGCAGGACGGATGCTCTCAAATTAAAACCACACGGCTCATTTGCATAAACTAAAAGTGCTGAAAAAGACAGCTCCTTGTGCCCTGATACGGTCGATGAACGTTCTGACCCCTACTCCATCTCTGCAGTAAATGGAAAAGTACATGTGTGAACAGAAGCAGCACAAAGGGAAGTACCAAAGTAGTAGTAGTAGTAGTAGTAGTAGCAGTAGCAGTAGTAGTAGTGGTAATAGTAGTAGTAGTAGTAGTAGTGGTAATAGTAGTAGTAGCAGTAGTAGTAGCAGTAGTAGTAGTGGTAATAGTAGTAGTAGCAGTAGTAGTATAGTAGTAGCAGTAGTAGTAGTAGTAGTAGTAGTAGTAGCAGTAGTAGTAGTAATATTATGCTGTGAAATTGCATGAAAAACCAGGACAAATGAAATAAGGTCTGAACCAGGGTTAAACCAGAGACTAAACAGGGACTAAACCAGGTCTACAGCAGGACTAGACCAGGACTAAACCAGGTCTAGGCCAGGTCTGGGAGTGATGCTGGCACTAACAGGCAGTGACAGGGGAGCAGAGGTTTAAATTGGTCCATTTGTTTCAGAGAGCAAAAAGCAGGAATCCACTGAAAAATCCAGGACTGAACCAGGACTGAACCGGGACTGAACCAGGACTGGACCAGGACTAAACCGGGACTGAACCGGGACTGAACCAGGTCTAAACCAGGTCTGGACATGGACTAAACCAGGTCTAAACATGGACTAAACCAGGTCTAAACCAGGTTTAAACAGGGACTAAACCAGGTCTAAACCAGGTCTGTACATGGACTAAACCAGGTCTCAATCAGGTCTAAACAAGGTCTGTACATGGACTAAACCAGGTCTAAACTCAGACTAAACCAGGTCTAAACTCGGATTAAACCAGGTCTAAACTTGGACTAAACCAGGTCTAAACTCAGACTAAACCAGGTCTAAACATGGACTAAACCAGGTCTAAACTCAGACTAAACCAGGTCTAAACATGGACTAAACCAGGTCTAAACATGGACTAAACCAGGTCTAAACATGGACTAAACCAGGTCTAAACTCAGACTAAACCAGGTCTAAACATGGACTAAACCAGGTCTAAACATGAACTAAACCAGGTCTAAACATGGACTAAACCAGGTCTAAACTTGGACTAAACCAGGTCTAAACCAGGCCTGTACATGGACTAAACCAGGTCTAAACATGGACTAAACCAGGTCTAAACATGGACTAAACCAGGTCTAAACCAGGTTTAAACAGGGACTAAACCAGGTCTAAACCAGGTCTGTACATGGACTAAACCAGGTCAAAACATGGACTAAACCAGGTCTAAACCAGGTCTGTACATGGACTAAACCAGGTCTCAACCAGGTCTAAACAAGGTCTGTACATGGACTAAACCAGGTCTAAACTCAGACTAAACCAGGTCTAAACTCGGATTAAACCAGGTCTAAACTTGGACTAAACCAGGTCTAAACTCAGACTAAACCAGGTCTAAACATGGACTAAACCAGGTCTAAACTCAGACTAAACCAGGTCTAAACATGGACTAAACCAGGTCTAAACATGGACTAAACCAGGTCTAAACTCAGACTAAACCAGGTCTAAACATGGACTAAACCAGGTCTAAACATGGACTAAACCAGGTCTAAACTCAGACTAAACCAGGTCTAAACATGGACTAAACCAGGTCTAAACATGGACTAAACCAGGTCTAAACTCAGACTAAACCAGGTCTAAACATGGACTAAACCAGGTCTAAACATGGACTAAACCAGGTCTAAACATGAACTAAACCAGGTCTAAACATGGACTAAACCAGGTCTAAACTTGGACTAAACCAGGTCTAAACCAGGCCTGTACATGGACTAAACCAGGTCTAAACATGGACTAAACCAGGTCTAAACATGGACTAAACCAGGACTAAACATGGACTAAACCAGGTCTAAACATGGACTAAACCAGGGCTAAACATGGACTAAACCAGGGCTAAACATGGACTAAACCAGGGCTAAACCAGGGCTAAACATGGACTAAACCAGGGCTAAACATGGACTAAACCAGGGCTAAACATGGACTAAACCAGGACTAAACATGGACTAAACCAGGTCTAAACTCGGACTAAACCAGGTCTAAACATGGACTAAACCAGGTCTAAACTCAGACTAAACCAGGTCTAAACATGGACTAAACCAGGACTAAACCAGGTCTAAAGTATTCTCAGTTTTGATTCTCTGCTCTGGTTTTCCTCTGTACTTGTGCATAAAGCGTACACGTCTCTTTATCTCTTTTATTTCTCAGGGACGTGTTTTGAATGGAGAGAATCTGCAGGGGTCAAAGTTTGCCTGTGATACGGTTCAGACCACAAAAGAGCCGAGACCGAGCCTCATGTTTTATTATAAAATACTAAATACAATTAGAACACGGAAATCAACCTTTTAAACATGGATCTATAAAAATACTTTTTTAGACGGTCTATGTGAAAGAAGCTGTATTAATAGTAGTAATAGTTTGGTGCTCTCCGTGGTCCTGAAGACTGAAATATTTTAGACTTGGTTTAACCCTGGT
Organism: Odontamblyopus lacepedii; assembly: GCA_034769755.1. Taxonomy (NCBI): domain Eukaryota; kingdom Metazoa; phylum Chordata; class Actinopteri; order Gobiiformes; family Gobiidae; genus Odontamblyopus; species Odontamblyopus lacepedii. The sequence continues at coordinate 5,950,986 of CM068366.1, forward strand.
TTTAATGTGATCTCATCCTAGTTTAGTTTACTTTAGTCCTGGTTTAGTCCTGATTTAGTTCTTGACCTGGTTTATGTCTTGGTCTCGTCCTGGTTTATTCCTGACTCAGTCCTGGTTTGGTCCCGTTTAGTCCTGGTTTTGTCCTGGTTTTGTCCTGGTCTAGTCCTGGATTATTCATGGCTCAGTCCTGGTTTAGTCCTGGTTATGACCTGATTTTGACCTGGTCTAGTCCTGGCTCAGTCCTGGTTTAGTCATGGCTCAATCCTGGCTCAGTCCTGGCTCAGTCCTGGCTCAGTCCTGGCTCAGTCCTGGCTCAGTCCTGGCTCAGTCCTAGCTCAGTCCTGGTTTAGTCCTGGTTTAGTCCGGGCTCAGTCCTGGGCTAGTCCTGGTTTAGTTCTCAGTTCTTTTATCTGGTCTTGTTGTTGTTTTGCTGCGGGGCTTGAGTCCCGTTGGTCTCTATGTAAATTCATTCACAAAGACCCTCTCAGATCTGGGTCTAGTCCTGGTTCTGGGACTGGATCTCGGGGGGTCTTTTCGTGTCTACGCTGAGCGATGGTCCGGGCTATAAGTCCCTCTCTCCACGGGACCAGGTTTAGACCAAGACTGGTTATGAACTGGGACTTGGGGAGGACTGAAGACCAGGGAGGATTCTGCATTAGCATTTCAAACAGCAGAGTCAGCGCTTTTAAAAACAATAGTCCTGTTTAAATCCTGGTTTAGTTCTGGTTTAGTCCCTGGTTTAGTCCTGTTTAAATCCTGGTTTAGTCCTTGGTTTAATCCTGGTTTAGTCCTGTTTAAATCCTGGTTTAGTCCTGGTTTAGTCCTGTTTAAATCCTGGTTTAATCCTAGATTTAGAGTTAAATAATCTGGATTACATTAGTATGTTCCCCTGGTTTTGTTTAGTCCTGGTTTAGTCTCGGTTTAGACTTTGTGATCCTGGTTTAGTCCTGGATTAGTTCTGGTTTAGTCTTGCTTTAATCTGTTTTGATCCTGGTTCAGTCTTAGTTTAGTCCTGGTTCAGTCCTGGTTTAGTCCTGGTTTAGATCTGAAGATAAATTGATTTGTAAATTGGAGCCAAAATGTTTTTGAGGACATGAAAAAAAAACAGGTTCTGTGAAAACTGGGCCAAACCTACTTTAAAACAAATTATTTGTAGATTTGACGTTTTTACAAAACGGTTTCTCAGCAACAAGAAGAGAGGGAGACGAAGGGCAGAAAGAGGAATAAAAAGGTTTGTACTACACCAGGACTAAACCAGGACTACACCAGAACTGAACCAGGACTAAAACAGGACTGAACCAGAACTAAAACAGGACTGAACCAGGACTACACCAGGACTGGACCAAACACAAAACCAGGACTAAAAAACACAACTAAATCAGGACTAAATCAAGTATCGAACCAGGACAAAGCCAGGACTAAACGAGGGCTACTACAACATGACTAAACCAGGTCTAAACTAGGACTAAACCAAGACTAAACCAGGATTAAACCAGGGCTACTACAATAAGACTAAACCCGGTCTAAACCCGGTCAAAACCAGGTCTAAACCCAGTCTAAACCCAGTCTAAACGCGGTCTAAACCCAGTCTAAACCCAGTCTAAACCAGGTCTAAACCCAGTCTAAACCAGGTCTAAACCCGGTCTAAACCCGGCCTAAACACGGCCTAAACCCAGTCTAAACCCGGTCTAAACCAGGTCTAAACCAGGTCTAAACCGGTCTAAACCCGGTCTAAACACGGCCTAAACCAGGTCTAAACCGGTCTAAACCCGGTCTAAACCAGGTCTAAACCCGGTCTAAACCCGGTCTAAACACGGCCTAAACCCAGTCTAAACCCGGTCTAAACCCGGTCTAAACCCGGTCTAAACCCGGTCTAAACCCGGTCTAAACCCGGTCTAAACCCGGTCTAAACCCGGTCTAAACACGGCCTAAACCCGGTCTAAACCCGGTCTAAACCCGGTCTCGGGCCTCCTCTCATCAGTATTCCTCTTGTTGACTCCTGCCCTGTGATGCATTCGCTGACTGGTCAAATCTCAGTAATTACCAGTGCCGTCTCATGTGTTTAGCATAAATTAGCGTTGCGTTCGATTGCCGGATTTGTCTCTATTCCTTCGTCGAGCAGAAAAAAGAAAAGAAAAAAAAAAGAGAAAAAAAAAAAACAGCTCCACAGCGTTTTCTGACAAGGACTAAAATCAAAGGTGTACAAAGATCGCTAACGGATCAATGCAGGTGTATGGAGCGCTAATTAGCATGCTAATGTCAGCTCCTACACTCGATAACGGACACTGTAGGCTATCGGCTAATGCTAATGAGCGCGCTAGCAACTTTCACAACAAAAACATGGACGCCAGGACGAGCTAGCAAGGGCATCACGGCGTCTGAGGCGAGGCTGGGCTCGTTTCGAAGATTAAACGCACTAAATTTGCAGTTGTTTTGAAAATATTGGTTTAATTAAGTGTGAACTTACAACTAGAACTGAACCAGGATTTAAACAAGACTAAATCAGGACTAAACCAAAGACCAAAGCAGGACTAAACCAGGGCTAAACATGGACTAAACCAGGACTAAACCTGGACTAACTAAACCAAGACAAATCAAGACTAAACCAAGACTAAACCTGGACTAAACTAGAACTAAATCAGGAGTAAACCAGGTCTAATCCAGGACACAACCAGGGCTAAACCAGGACTGAATCAGAACTAAATCAGAACTCAACCAGGACTCAACCAAGAACCAAAGTAGGATTAAAAGAGACCAGAACCAAGACTCAAACAAATCTACAATTTAACATTCATATAACTCCAGGACTAAACCAGGACTAAACCAGATCTCTACATTTAAAATCCCTTCACATTTCGCTCTGTAGACTGAAAATGACGTAACTGAACACAAAATCGCCTCAAAATGGAAGACCCAGGATCAGTTTTGTCCCTCTTCCTGTTCCTGAATCGGAGCGTTGTCGGGAGCGTTGTCGGGAGTGTTGTCGGGATGTTTGGCTCTGTTTCCGTGGTTACTGTCGTGGGATTAGACGCGGTGCATCCATAATTCATGATTCAGCACGAGTAATAAAGGTCCCTCAAGAGTCCCGCCCGGTCAGAGCTCTCAACAAGAGATATGAGAAAAGCCCCACAATGCACTGCAGGTGAGGGGAGACCTGGGCTAGGACTGGGACAGATTTAGTCCTGTTTCAGTCCTGATTCAGTCCTGGTTTAGTTCATGTTCAGCCCTGGTTTAGTCCTGGTTCAGTCCTGGTTCAGCCCTGGTTCAGTCCTGGGTTAGTCCTGGTTTAGTCCTGGTTTAGTCCTGGTTCAGTCCTGGTTCAGTCCTGGTTCAGTCCTGGGTTAGTCCTGGGTTAGTCCTGGTTAGTCCTGGGTTAGTTCTGGGTTAGTCCTGGTTTAGTCCTGGGTTAGTCCTGGTTCAGTCCTGGTTCAGTCCTGGGTTAGTCCTGGTTTAGTCCTGGGTTAGTCCTGGTTCAGTCCTGGTTTAGTTCTTGTGTGTCTCTTATAAGAATGTGCCACCGTTGCCATGGAGATGTTGCCTGTTGTTGTGTGACACTGACAATAAAGTGATAAAAGAGAAGAGAGATTTCAGTCCTGGATTAGACCCGGTTTAGACCTGGTTCAGTCCTGATTTAGACCTTGTTTAGACCTGCTTTAGACCTGGTTCAGTCCCAGTTTAGACCTGGTTTAGACCTGGTTTAGTCCAGGTTAAGAAATGCTGCAGTAAATAATCATTATTTAGTCCTGTGAATAATGTTGCAAATCACTCCAAACAAACAGGACTAAACCAGGCTTGAACTGGCACTAAACCAGGACTAAACCAGGACTAAACCAGGACTAAACCAGGACCAAAGCAGGACTAAACTAGGACTGAAATACAACTAAACCAGGACGAAACCAGGATTGAACAAGGACAATTTCTTACTTCCCATTAGATTGAAATTCTTTATTCTAACTCAGTGAATCCTCTGCCCTTTGAGGGTTAAACTTGGTCCAGACCTGGATCTAAACCTGGTCTGGTCCAGGTCTCTGCACTGCCCATGGAGCAAACCTGCCTCCACATGGACAGGAGCGGTACTGCAGGTGAGATGGGGCGCCCACGCATCAGCTGGACTCAGAGAATATGAGACAGGGACTGAACCAGGACTAGACCAGGGCTAAACCAGGACTAAACCAGGACTAAACCAGGACTAAACCAGATCCAGGCCCAGACTGAACCAAGCCTACACAAGGACTAAACCTGGACTGAACTAGGTCTAAATCTGGACTAAACCAGAGCTGCTTTGTTCCTTACTTGATGCAGTTGGAGCTGTCCATGGTGCTACTCTGCTTAAAGAGTCCCTTAGTCTAGACCTGGTTTAGTCCTGGCTCAGTCCTGGTTTATTTCTGGTTTAGTCCTTGTTTATTTGTGGTTTTGTTCCATATTTGGTCCTGTTGGAGTCCTAGTTTCGACCTTGTTCATTCCTGGTTTAGTTTAGATCCGGTTTAGTTCAAGTTTAGTCTTGGTTTATTCCTGGTTTAATCTTGATTTAATATTGGTTCAGTCGTGGTTCAGTCCCATGTTTGGACCCTTGGTAGTCCTGGTTTAGTCCTCGTTCTTTCCTGGTTTAGTGTCAGATTTAGTCCTGGTTTAGTCCTACTTTTGTCCTGGTTAAAATTGGTTTAGTCCTGTTTCAGTCATGGTTTAGTTAAATATTTGGTCCTGCTGTATTCCTGGTTTAGTCCACGTTCTTTCCTGGTTTCTAATCTGGTTCTAGTCTTGTTTTAGTCCTGGTTTAGTCCTGGCTTAGCCCTTGTTTAGCCCTGGTTTAAACCTGGTTTAGTCCTTGTTTAGCCCTGGGTTAAACCTGGTTTAGTCCTTGTTTAGCCCTGGTTTAGCCCTGGTTTAGTCTTGGTTTAGCCCTGGTTTAGCCCTGGTTTAAACCTGGTTTAGTCCTGGTTTAGTCTTGGTTTAGTCCTGGTTTAATCCTTGTTTAGCCCTGGTTTAAACCTGGTTTAGTCCTTGTTTAGCCCTGGTTTAGCCCTGGTTTAGTCCTTGTTTAGCCCTGGTTTAGCCCTGGTTTAGTCTTGGTTTAGCCCTGGTTTAAACCTGGTTTAGCCCTGGTTTAGTCAGGGTTTAGTCCTGGTTTAGTCCTGGTTTAGTCCTTGTTTAGCCCTGGTTTAAACCTGGTTTAGTTTTGGTTTAGTCCTGGTTTAGCCCTGGTTTAGTCCTGGTTTAGTCCTTGTTTAGCCCTGGTTTAAACCTGGTTTAGTCCTGGTTTAGTCCTTGTTTAGTCCTGGTTTAGCCCTGGTTTAGTCCTGGTTTAGTCCTTGTTTGGCCCTGGTTTAAACCTGGTTTAGTCCTGTTTTAGCCCTGGTTTAGTCCTCTTTTAGCCCTGGTTTAAACCTGGTTTAGTCCTGTTTTAGTCCTGTTTTAGTCCTTGTTTAGCCCTGGTTTAGTCCTGGTTTAGTCGTTGTTTAGCCCTGGTTTATTCCTTGTTTAGTCCTTGTTTAGCCCTGGTTTAGTCCTGGTTTAGTCCTGGTTTAGTCCTGGTTTAGCCCTGGTTTAGTCCTGGTTTAGTCCTGGTTTAGTCCTTGTTTAGCCCTGGTTTAGTCCTTGTTTAGCCCTGGTTTAGTCCTCTTTTAGCCCTGGTTTAAACCTGGTTTAGTCCTGTTTTAGTCCTGTTTTAGTCCTTGTTTAGCCCTGGTTTAGTCCTGGTTTAGTCGTTGTTTAGCCCTGGTTTAGTCCTTGTTTAGTCCTTGTTTAGCCCTGGTTTAGTCCTGGTTTAGTCCTTGTTTAGTCCTTGTTTAGCCCTGGTTTAGTCCTGGTTTAGTCCTGGTTTAGTCCTGGTTTAGCCCTGGTTTAGTCCTGGTTTAGTCCTTGTTTAGCCCTGGTTTAGTCCTGGTTTAGTCCTGGTTTAGTCCTGGTCTTATCTCTTCATAACATCTGTCCTATCGTCTCTTTTCAAAATGGCGTCCTTCTTTTTCAGATAAATCTCGGGGGACGGAGTCATTTTTAGCTCCGGTCTGAAGGAGCCGTCTCACATTTGGAGGTCAGATTCACGGAGCGATCGGAAAGAAACGTTTGGGGAAAAGGGCACCGGAAAAACTGCCGGCTGGAATTACAAAACGACACAACTTTATCTCCCAAAATAGGACGGAGCAAAGCGAGGAGGATAGTGTTGCCATAGCGATTGACAATTTAAAGGTCCCGTATTACAGAAAGTTTTACTCTTGTGAGCTTCATGTTATAATAAAACCTGGAGTTGTGTTTTGCTTCATTCACATGTTTGAGTAATCGTTTATTATTGATCTGTCGACATCTCCGAAGCTCAAAAACGCTCTGTTCCACCTCGTGATGTCATGAAGTGGTGGTTTCCAAGGTAACGGCTCCTTTTAGCTTTGGTTCAGCGGAGTCCTGCGATTCCAGAGTTGAAATTATGATCCAAGTGATTCTAGTGAAAGGTGCGTGGAGATTAGGAACACAACGGAGCACTTCCTGTATCACCGCGTGACATCACAAGGTGGAACAGAGTGTTTAGGTCAGAGCAGAACCGAATGGACCAGATCCAGTCCAGTCATTAATTTCTTTCTGTTCACTTAATGGGACTGTTTTACAGGTCTTTTTTAGTCCTGTCTAGTCCGAGTTTAGTCCTGGTTTAGTCCTGGTTAAGTCTTGATTTAGTCCTGGTTCTGTCCCTGGCCTTGCCCTTGTTTAGTCCTGGTTTAGTCCGTTTGTAGACCTGGTCTAGTCCTGGTCTAGTCTGGCTCTAATTTTGGTCTAGTCCTGGTCTAGTCTAGATCTGGTCTTGGTCTAGTCCGAGGCTAGTCTGGGTCTAGTCTTGGTCTAATCTGGGTATAGTCCTAGTCTAGTCCTGGTCTAGTCTTGGTCTAATCTGGGTATAGTCCTAGTCTAGTCCTGGTCATAGTCCTAGTCTAGTCCTGGTCTAGTCTGGGACTAGTCCTAGTCTAGTCCTGGTCTAGTCCTGATTTAGTCTGGGTTAAATCCTGGCCTAGTACTGTCCTAGTACTGGTCTAGTTTAGTCCTATTTTAGTCCTGTTTCAGTCCCGATTCAGTCCTGGTTTAGTCCCGGTTCAGTCCCGGTTTAGTCCCGGTTCAGTCCCGGTTCAGTCCCGGTTCAGTCCCGGTTCAGTCCCGGTTTAGTCCCGGTTCAGTCCCGGTTTAGTCCCGGTTCAGTCCCGGTTCAGTCCCGGTTCAGTCCTGGTCTAGTCCTGGTCTAGTCCCGGTTCAGTCCCGGTTCAGTCCCGGTTCAGTCCTGGTCTAGTCCTGGTCTAGTCCTGGTTCAGTCCCGGTTCAGTCCTGGTTCAGTCCCGGTTCAGTCCTGGTCTCGTCCTGGTTCAGTCCCGGTTCAGTCCCGGTTCAGTCCTGGTCTAGTCCTGGTCTAGTCCTGGTTCAGTCCCGGTTCAGTCCTGGTTCAGTTCTGGTTCAGTCCTGGTCTCGTCCTGGTTCAGTCCCGGTTCAGTCCCGGTTCAGTCCTGGTTTTTCCGTTGTCTGTATGAATTCAAACATCTTTATTCTTGAGGCACAAATCAGAGTCGAGCGTTTCTCCTCAGAATAAATAAAAGTGATAACAGAGATTTAAAGCCCCAGAGACGAGATGAAGGCGACGCCACAGAGACGAGAGGGAAGTCACAGCAGGTGAACCAGGACTGGACCAGTACTAGACCAGGACTAGACCAGGACTGGACCAGGACTAGACCAGGACTGGACCAGGACTGAACCAGGACTGGACCAGGACTGGACCAGGACTGGACCAGGACTGGACCAGGACTGGACCAGGACTAGACCAGGACTGGACCAGGACTGGACCAGGACTGAACCAGGACTGGACCAGGACTGGACCAGGACTAGACCAGGACTGGACCAGGACTGGACCAGGACTAGACCAGGACTGAACCAGGACTGGACCAGGACTAGACCAGGACTGGACCAGGACTGGACCAGGACTAGACCAGGACTGAACCAGGACTGGACCAGGACTAGACCAGGACTGGACCAGGACTAGACCAGGACTGGACCAGGACTGGACCAGGACTAGACCAGGACTGGACCAGGACTAGACCAGGACTGAACCAGGACTGGACCAGGACTGGACCAGGACTGGACCAGGACTGGACCAGGACTAGACCAGGACTGAACCAGGACTGGACCAGGACTGGACCAGGACTAGACCAGGACTGGACCAGGACTGGACCAGGACTGGACCAGGACTGGACCAAGACTGAACCAGGACTAGACCAGGACTAGACCAGGACTAGACCAGGACTAGACCAGGACTAGACCAGGACTAGACCAGGACTGAACAAGGTCTAAACCAGGACTGAACCAGGACTAGACCAGAACTAGACCAGGACTAGACCAGGACTAAACCAGGACTAGACCAGGACTAGACCAGGACTGAACAAGGTCTAAACCAGGACTGAACCAGGACTGAACCAGGACTAGACCAGGACTAGACCAGGACTAGACCAGGACTAGACCAGGACTGAAACAGGACTAGACCAGGACTGAACCAGGACTGAACCAGGACGGAACCAGGACTAAACCAGGGCTAAACCAGGACTGAACCAGGACTAAACCAGGACTTTCTCACTGCAGAATCGTCCCTTTTCTTCCTCTAAACTCTTGATGAGTTTCAGTCTTTTTTCTCCTCCGTTGGTGGAATCTTAAATGTCTCTCTCTCCTCTCCATCCCTCTTCCTCTCTTCCTCTCTCCTTTCCCTCTATTTCATCTCCCTTTCTCTTTTCTCTCCTCTCTCCTTTACCTCACTTGCTTCTCTTTTCTTTCCTTCCCTCCTCTCCCTCTATTCTACCTCTCTCTCCTTTCCCTCCCTCTTTTCTCTCTCCTCCCCCTCCCTTTCCTTTTCCTCTCTCTCCCTTTCATCCCTCTCTTTTCTCTCCTCTCTCACCTCTTCTCTCTTCTCTCCCTCTCTCTTCTCTCTCCTCCCCCTCTCTTTCTTCTCTCTCCTCCCCTTTCTTTCTTCTCTCTCCTCTCTCTCCTCCCCTTCTCTCTCTTCTCTCTCTTCTCTCTCCTTCTCTTTCTTCTCTCTCCTTCTCTTTCTTCTCTCTCCTTCTCTCTCTTCTCTCTCCTCCCTGTCTCTCTCCTCTCCCTCTCTTTCTTCTCTCTCCTCCCCTCTCTTTCTTCTCTCCTTCTCTCTCTTCTCTCTCCTCCCCTTCTCTCTCTTCTCTCTCCTCTACTTCTCTCTCCTCCCCTTCTCTCTACTCTCCTTCTCTCTCTTCTCTCTCCTTCTCTTTCTTCTCTCTCCTTCTCTTTCTTCTCTCTCCTTCTCTCTCTTCTCTCTCCTCCCTGTCTCTCTCCTCTCCCTCTCTTTCTTCTCTCTCCTCCCCTCTCTTTCTTCTCTCCTTCTCTCTCTTCTCTCTCCTCCCTGTCTCTCTCCTCTCCCTCTCTTTCTTCTCTCTCCTCCCCTCTCTTTCTTCTCTCCTTCTCTCTCTTCTCTCTCCTCCCCCTCTCCGTCTCCCTCTCTCTTCTCTCTCCTCTCCTTCTCTTTCTTCTCTCTCCTCTCTCCCTCTGGTGTTTCTCTGTTTTTCAGGACGTCCAATCTCTCGTTCCTAAATCGTTCGTCCTTTAGAGAAGAAGCTAAAGTGAGAAGAAAAAGAAAGGACAGAGTGAGAGGAATGAGGACGAGGAAATAAAGTACAACTACTACTACTACAACTACTACTACTACTACTACTACTACTACTACTACTACTACTACTATTGCTACTACTACTACTATTGCTACTACTACTACAAATACTAGTACAATGTATATTTTAAATCCTAAACTAAACCAAGACTAAAATGAAACCATAAAAAAATGTCTAAACAAGGACCAAACTAGGACTAAACCAGAACTAAACCAGGACTAAGCCAGGACTAAGCCAGGTCCAAACTAGTACTAAACCACCAAACCAGGACCACTGCAGGAATAAACCAGGACTTGACTCAGATCAGACCAATACATATGATTATTATGATAAATTATTATGATAAAGTATAAAAAAGGACTAAACCAGGACCAAACAAGGACTAAACCAGGACCAAACAAGGACTAAACCAGGACCAAACAAGGTCTAAACCAGGACTAAACCAGGACTAGACTCAGACCAAACCAATACTTAAGCAACTGGACAAAACTATGATATGATCTATACAAAAAAAGTACTAAACCAGGACTAAACCAGGACCAAACTAGGACTAAACAAGGACCAAACAGCACTAAACGATAAACAAATCAGGACTAAACCAGGACCAAGCCAGGACTAAACCAGGACCAAACCAGGACTAAGCCAGGACTAAGCCAGGACCAAACTAGTACTAAACCACCAAACCAGGACCAATCCAGGAACCAGGACTTGACTCAGACCAGACCAGTACTTATTATTATTATGATAAAATATTATGATAAACTATAAAAAGGACTAAACCAGGACCAAACAAGGACTAAACCAGGACCAAACAAGGACTAAACCAGGACTAGACTCAGACCAAACCAATACTTAAGCAATTGGACAAAACTATGATATGATCTATAAAAAAAGTACTAAACCAGGACTAAACCAGGACCAAACTAGGACTAAACAAGGACCAAACAGCACTAAATGAACAAATCAGGACTAAACCAGGACCAAGCCAGGACTAAACCAGGGCTAAACCATGACCAAGGCAGGACTAAAACAAGGTCATGACCAGGACTAAACCAGGACTAAATCAGGACCTGACTCATATCAACTTGAACAAAATTAACCAACTGGACCAAACTATGATACAAACTATAAAACAAGACTAAACCAGGACCAAGACAGGACTAAATCAGGACTAAACCAGGACTAAACCAGGTCTAAACTGTGGCACATTTCTGAACTCTTTTCCTCTGAATTGTTCTCAAACTGTGGAGGAGAGGGTTGTGCTGACGAGGGACAAACAAACAGGCCGTGGGCTAAAACAAGTGCTGAGAGAGCGGCTTCACTCAGCACCCCAGGGACCAGGGAGAGGCTTTTAATGTGAAGGAGCAGGAGCCAGAGAGAGGCTTTTATTGTGAAGGGCTGGAGAAGAACATGGGCTTTTAATGAGAGGCAAAGAGGGAGAAATCATTATATTATTACTAATACATAGTTCTTTAGTGAATTTATAGTATTGTATTGGCATTATAGCCTAATTCAAAACCTTTAAAAACTTTCTATGCTGAGTTAGTGGTTAGATTTAGTTTTTTAAGGTATAATGGCTGTGAAATATCAATGGGAAGTGCAGAAATATGCTATAAATTATACTTAATTTTGCCATAGATCCTCGGGCAGGTCCCTGTGGCTGTTCCAAAGTCCAGACCCCGGACGAAGGCTGACTGAGCGTTTTCAGTTCGGGCTTTGGAACGACTTGCCTGAGGAAATAAGCCTCGCACCATCAGTATCACCTTTTAAATCACTTCTTAAAACCCATTTTTATCAGTTAACTTTCTTTCAGCTGGTTTTAGCTTGATTTTATTCTTTATTTCTTTTTATTCTATTCATTATAATTGAATTGTTTACATCATTGAATGTTTTTGTATGCCTTCTGTATGCTGTTATTATGCTTTTTGTATTCATTGCTGCTAAAAGTGTTTTATGAATAAAGATATATTATTACTTAAATTATTAATACAATATTATTATATATAGCATTTCTGGATGTGTGCTGCTTTAGAAATTACATTCACAATGAGTAAACATAACTCTGCCTTTGTTTCCGTAATAAACACAAAAATATAATATTGTTGTCTCTTTTATTGTGAAGGCGTCCGGCGGAAGTGTCGGTTGTGGCTGTTTCCGGTTTGACAGATGTAAACAAACACGGCGCATGGAGACTTTCAGCGCTTATAACACCGTTTTTTACACCGATCTAACGCAAAACACGCGCTGGCACAAGATTTCAACACTTCCCTGTAAAGAATAAACATGAAACTAAAGTGGATTTTATGACAAAGACGGTGAAAAAGTCTCCGGTAAGTCACATTCATTATTATTGTTATTTAGTTCTTGCTCAAAGGGCAAAGTGGAGTTGGCAAACTTAGCTGGAGGCGAAACAAATGTCGGGTTACGTGAAAAGTTAATCAAATATTGCTCCTAAGTACACTACACATGTCGCTTAAATGCTATAATTACACATTTATAACCATTGCAAACATATGTGTAGTCATACTTTATTACGCACACTAGACTGTTTATATTCTTCTTTATACACTCTGTGATTACCCTGCAATGTGTAAATAAGTTCTTTTGATCATCTGCAAACACATTCACTGTAATAGAAAGTAAAGTTAAATTACTAGTATATTATTAACTTAACTTTTTTTTTATTTTTTTGCAATTTATTCAGTGTTTTTCTCAGTGTTTTTAGTATATAGTTTTTTTTCCCCCACATAAAATTAATACCAACATAAAGGCACATAAAAAGAAAAATCAATAGTAATGATAACGATAATATTAAGAAATACTAATGAACCTAAAACTTGAATCAAATATAGAACAGAATAGAAAATAGAATCCATGTGCATTTGCACAGGGTTAAACAAGGTCTAACCAAGAACTAAAACCAGGACTAAACCAGGTATTAAATAGGACTAAAACCAGGACTAAACCAGGTATTAAACAGGACTAAAACCAGGACTAAACCAGGTATTAAACAGGACTAAAACCAGGACTAAACCAGGTATTAAACAGGACTAAAACCTGAACTAAAACCAGGACTAAACCAGGTATTAAACAGGACAAAACCAGGACTAAACCAGGTATTGAACAGGATTAAAACCAGGACTAAAATCAGGTCTAAACCAAGTATTAAACAGAACTAAAACCAGGACTAAACCAGGTGTAAACTATGTCCAATCTATACTATAAACCAGGTCCATCAATTCATATCAGGTCTAGACCAGGTCTTACCCAGTTCTAAACCAGGAATTTAAAAAACTGTGCATAAACTGCTAAACTAATAAAAGAATACATGTTTGTAGAAGTCTAAAGTACAGGATTAGCAGCTTTTACACAGAATAAGACCCCAGGGAGACACAGGGAGGGCATCTGACACACAGGGACATTCTATTACCATTATAATATCAGATGTTTGCGTGTCTAACCTGCTTTTCTCGGGCTGTAATCGCAGTGATGTCTGTGTTGAATCTGTCCTTCGCGGCCAGTGGTTTCCTGGGGATCTACCACCTCGGAGCCGCGGGGGCGTTTCTCCGACACTGCCCCAGGATCGCGGCCTCTCCCGGGGCTTGTCCGGCAGCGTGCGCTGGGGCCTCTGCCGGAGCTCTGGCGGCCGCTCTCGTCATCACCGCTCCCCAGAAACTAGAGGTAAAAGAGTAACAAATTTTAATTCTCTGGGATTTTTTAAATAAATCTCCGAATGTCAAATCCACAAATGTTTTTTCCATTTATCCAACCACACCACAACATCTGGGAGGGCATCTGACACACCACAACATCTGGGAGGGCATCTGACACACCACAACATCTGCAGATTAACTAGAGACATTTGACCACGTATTAAACAGGACTAAACCAGATATTAAACAGGACTAAAACCTGGACTAAACCAGATATTAAACAGGACTAAAACCTGGACTAAACCAGGTATTAAACAGGACTAAAACCTGGACTAAACCAGGTATTAAACAGGACTAAAACCTGGACTAAACCAGGTATTAAACAGGACAAAAACCTGGACTAAACCAGGTATTAAACAGGACTAAATCCTGGACTAAACCAGGTATTAAACAGGACTAAACCCTGGACTAAACCAGGTATTAAACAGGACTAAAACCTGGACTAAACCAGGTATTAAACAGGACTAAAACCTGGACTAAACCAGGTATTAAACAGGACTAAATCCTGGACTAAACCAGGTATTAAACAGGACTAAAACCTGGACTAAACCAGGTATTAAACAGGACTAAATCCTGGACTAAACCAGGTATTAAACAGGACTAAACCCTGGACTAAACCAGGTATTAAACAGGACTAAAACCTGGACTAAACCAGGTATTAAACAGGACTAAAACCTGGACTAAACCAGGTATTAAACAGGACTAAATCCTGGACTAAACCAGGTATTAAACAGGACTAAAACCTGGACTAAACCAGGTATTAAACAGGACTAAACCCTGGACTAAACCAGGTATTAAACAGGACTAAAACCTGGACTAAACCAGGTATTAAACAGGACTAAAACCTGGACTAAACCAGGTATTAAACAGGACTAAATCCTGGACTAAACCAGGTATTAAACAGGACTAAAACCTGGACTAAACCAGGTATTAAACAGGACTAAAACCTGGACTAAACCAGGTATTAAACAGGACTAAATCCTGGACTAAACCAGGTATTAAACAGGACTAAACCCTGGACAAAACCAGGTATTAAACAGGACTAAAACCTGGACTAAACCAGGTATTAAACAGGACTAAAACCTGGACTAAACCAGGTATTAAACAGGACTAAATCCTGGACTAAACCAGGTATTAAACAGGACTAAACCCTGGACTAAACCAGATATTAAACAGGACAAAAACCTGGACTAAACCAGGTATTAAACAGGACTAAACCCTGGACAAAACCAGGTATTAAACAGGACTAAAACCTGGACTAAACCAGGTATTAAACAGGACTAAAACCTGGACTAAACCAGGTATTAAACAGGACTAAAACCTGGACTAAACCAGGTATTAAACAGGACTAAACCCTGGACAAAACCAGGTATTAAACAGGACTAAACCCTGGACTAAACCAGGTATTAAAGAGGACTAAAACCTGGACTAAAACCTGGACTAAACCAGGTATTAAACAGGACAAAAACCTAGAGGTAAAAAAGAAAAAAACTAGAGGTAAAAAAAGAGTAATGCATTTTAATTCTCTGGGGTTTTTAAAACAAATATCTGAACGTCATATCCACCGATGTTTTTTCCATTTATCCAACCACAGCATAACATCTGGGAGGGCATCTGACACACCACAACATCTGCACATTAACTAGAGACATGTGACCTGCCCCATTTCAGTCTGACACAAGGATACAGGAGGATATAACAAGATTTAGACCAGTCCGACTCCATCTTTAGTACAGATTCTGCCCCTAGTTTCTTTTTTTTTTTAATTTAGGCATCTCCCTGAAAACAAGTAGGATTCTCCACTAGAAAAGTTACATGGTGCACCTTTAAAATCTCACAAAATTCTGTTTTTCAGGAGGGCACAGACTTCCTTTACTCGTTCGCCCGCAGTGTGAGGAAACAGCCTCTTGGGCCCATGACTCCTGGATTCAACTTAATGCAAAAACTACGGTAAATATCAGAGCTACACCAACTAATGGATTATAATATATGATTTATTGTCAATTTAAATAAGATAACTGAATGATTTGTCTGTTGTTAATGTTCATATCTTGATTTAGGGATAAAACAGTGAAATAAAAACACCAGGATCACGTAGAGCGCGTTAAGAGGAACATTTTAAGACCAAAACGACTCACTGCAGCAGTTACAGAGAAAGAGGAGACGTTTTTTCAATAGAAAGTGAATTGGAGCCAGAGTCAATGGAGCTGAGTCGCCTGGTTTAGTCCTGGTTTAGTTCTGTTTGGGGCCCTGGTTTAATTGCACTTTAGTCCCGTTTACTACCGTCCCAATCTTTAGTAGTTTATGATACGATATCACTTTATGAAGCCAATAAAAGCCGAAACATACAAGACTCAAAGACGTATAAGGATTTTCAACAAATATTAATCAAAAAAATATTAGTTTCTATTAAACTTTTTGAAATATTTACAGTCTCAGGTGCATAACTCTGTGTTTAACATTTATATTAAGTGTTTTTAGTGTAAAATGTCATGTGGTGCGACGGAGAATAATCTTAAAACTGGTTCAGGTCTGGTTTAGTCCTGGTTCAGCCCTTGTTTAGTCCTAGTTTAGACCTTTTTTAACCCCGGTTTAGTCCTGTTCTAATCCTGGTTAACCCCTGGTTTAATCCTGGTTTAGTCCTGGGTCAGCCCTTGTTAAATCCTGGTTTAATCCTGGTTTAATCCTGGTTTAATCCTGGTTTAGTCCTGGGTCAGCCCTTGTTTAGTCCTGGTTTAATCCTGGTTTAGTCCTGGTTTAGTCCTGGGTCAGCCCTTGTTAAATCCTAGATTAATCCTGGTTTAATCCTGGTTTAGTCCTGGGTCAGCCCTTGTTTAGTCCTGGTTTAGTCCTGGATGTTTGACTTAAAGCGGCTTTGACCTTCTCCGAGTCCTTGTGTTTGTTCAGTTCATAAAAAGCACAGTTTAATAATTACCTCGAGCCATAAACAAGAGGCAGATTAGACAAGTTTATGACATCATTCTGTTTTATTACCAAATGAAGAGCTCAAGTGGACCAAAGACACCCAGGAAATGTTCCCGAATAGAGCTTTAGTGCCTTATTTAGCATTATAATCACTGGAAAACAAAGAAACACAAGTCCAAAATTATTCCCTGCTCGTTTTATGCATTTAGAGCGTCCTAATTATTCACGGGACTCTATGCAAACTTTTTTTTTTCAGCTAAAAATTGAATGAACTTTATACAAAAAAACAAAAGAATTCTGGCTGTATTTTTCCTGCGATGGACTAACGAACATCACATTGGATTGAAAAATATGAAACTGCACAACTGAACCTGAACTTTAGCGGAAAACGAAGCCCAGAGACATGAAATATTTATTAAATCGAGAGGCAGATACGTGTCTTTTTATGATACGTGTGAGTTTATGGATATAACTTCCTGCTCCGGCCCTGGTTTAGTCCTGGTTTAGTCCTGGTTCAGTCCTGGTTCAGACCTGGTTTAGTCCTGGTTCAGTCCTGGTTTAGTCCTGGTTTAGTCCTGGTTCAGTCCTGGTTTAGTCCTGGTTTAGTCCTGGTTTCTGTCTCTCAGGGAGGGCATAGACCGGATCCTCCCCTGTGACGCTCACACCAAAGCCGACGATCGTCTCTACATTTCCCTCACTCACGCCAAAACCGGGAAGAACCACATCGTGTCCAAATACGGCTCCAGAGAAGACCTGCTCAAGGTGCGTCAGAAGCCCTCCCGTCCTCCCGTATCCCTGTGTGTCAGATGCCCTCCCGTCCTCCCGTATCCCTGTGTGTCAGATGCCCTCCCACTGAAACGTGTTCTATTCCTGCAGGCTCTTATGGCGAGCTGCTTTATCCCATTTTACGCCGGACTGAAGCCGTTAGAATTCAGAGGAGAAGTAAGTAGTACTGCAGTAGTAGTAGTAGTAGTAGCAGTAGTAGTAGTAGGAGTAGTAGTAGTTAAACATCGTAAATGAATGGATATTTAACATTATTATTATTACAACTTGCATGTTAAAAAAATACAAAATTAAATCACAAAATTGAGACATGTTGTGGCATTTTGGTCTGAATTAGTCCTGGTTTAGTCCCCGGTTTAGTTCTGGTTCAGTCCTGGTTTAATCTTTCTTCAGTCTTGATTTAATCCTGGTTTAGTTCTGGTTCAATCCTGGTTTAGTTCTGGTTTAGTACCTGATTCAGTCCTGGTTTAATCCTGGTTTAGTTCAAGTTTAATCCTGGTTTAGTCCCTGTTTCAGTCCTGGTCCAGTCCTGGTTCAGTCCTGGTCCAGTCCGGGTTTAGTCCCTGATTCAGTCCTGGTTTAGACCTGGTTAAGATGTAAGCACAGAGGTTTAGATCTGATTTAAATCTTGTTAAGACCTGGTTTAAGGTCTTAACTTAGACCTGGTTTGGACCTGATCTAGACCCAGTTTAGGCCTGTGTTAGACCTGGTTTAGATCTAAGTTTAGTCCTGGTTTACACCTGGTTTAGATCTACATTTAGACCTGGTTTAGATTTAACTTAAGCCTGGTTTAGTCCTGGTCCGGTCCTGGTCCGGTCCTGGTCCGGTCCTGGTCCAGTCCTGGTCCAGCCCTGGTCCAGTCCTGGTCCAGTCCTGGTCCAGTCCTGGTCCAGTCCTGGTCCCGTCCTGGTCCAGCCCTGGTCCAGTCCTGGTCCAGTCCTGGTCCAGTCCTGGTCCAGTCCTGGTCCAGCCCTGGTCCAGTCCTGGTCCAGTCCTGGTCCAGTCCTGGTCCAGTCCTGGTCTCTCTCCTCAGACCTGGGTGGATGGAGGGTTCACGGACAGTTTACCGATTCTTCCTTTCGGTCGCACCATCACCGTGTCTCCCTTCCCCGGGCTGCAGGACGTGTGTCCCGTCCACAGGGGGCGCTACACCTGGCACCTGCACCTGGCCAACATGAAGGTTATGGTACGGACTGGTTTAGTCCTGGTTTAGACCTGGTTTAGTCCTGGTTTAGCCCTGGTTTGTCCTGGTTTAGTCCTGGTTTAGTCCTGGTTTAGTCCTGGTCCAGTCCTGGTTCAGTCACGTTTTAGTCCTGGGTCAGTCCTGGTTTAGTCCTGGTTTAGTTCTGGTTCAGTCCTGGTTTAGTCCTGGTTTAGTCCTGGTTTAGTCCTGGTTTAGTCCTGGTTTAGTTCTGGTTCAGTCCTGGTTTAGTCCTGGTTTAGTCCTGGTTTAGTCCTGGTTCAGTCCTGGTTTAGTTCTGGTTCAGTCCTGGTTTAGTTCTGGTTCAGTCCTGGTTTAGTCCTGGTTCAGTCCTGGTTTAGTCCTGGTTTAGTCCTGGTTTAGCCCTGTTTTAGTCCTGGTTTAGTTCTGGTTTAGTCCTGGTTTAGTCCTGGTTTAGTCCTTGTTTAGTCCTTGTTGTAGTCCTGGTTTAGTCCTGGTTTAGTCCTGGTTTAGCCCTGGTTTAGTCCTGGTTTAGTCCTGGTTCAGTCCTGGGTTAGTCCTGTTTTAGTCCTGGTTTAGTCCTGTTTTAGTCCTGGTTCAGTCCTGGGTTAGTCCTGTTTTAGTCCTGGTTTAGTTCTGTCTCTCTCATTCTCTTTGAACTCACATGCAGTTTTTTTTCCCTCTTGCGTCACTTTTTTCAAACTTTATTTTCCGTGTTTCTCGTTTTTCCTCAGGTTTCTGTGGAAAACTTCAAACGTCTGAACCAGTCGGTGTTTCCTCCGGACGAATCTCGGCTGGAGGAGTTTTACCGAGAAGGATTCAGCGACGCGCTGCGATTTATGCAACAAAACTGTCCCAGCTGACCCCAGAGACCGGGGCGAGACCGGGGCGAGACCGGGGCGAGACCGGGGCGAGACCGGGGCGAGACCGGGGCGAGACCGGGGCGAGACCGGGGCGAGACCGGGGCGAGACCGGGGAGAGACCGGGGAGAGACCGGGGAGAGACCTGGGGAGAGACCGGAGTTTAGACCGGGGTTAGACCTGGGTTTAGACCGGGGAGAGACCGGGGGTTAGACCGGGGTTTAGACCGGGGTTTAGACCGGGGTTAGACCTGGGTTTAGACCGGGTTTAGACCTGGGTTAGACCTGGGTTTAGACCGGGGTTAGACCGGGGTTTAGACCGGGGTTAGACCGGGGTTTAGACCGGGATTAGACCTGGGTTTAGACCGGGGTTAGACCTGGGTTTAGACCGGGGAGAGACCGGGGTTAGACCTGGGGTTAGACCGGGGTTTAGACCGGGGTTTAGACCGGGGTTAGACCTGGGTTAGACCGGGGTTTAGACCGGGGTTAGACCTGGGTTTAGACCGGGGTTAGACCGGGGTTTAGACCGGGGTTTAGACCGGGGTTAGACCTGGGTTTAGACCGGGGAGAGACCGGGGTTAGACCTGGGTTTAGACCGGGGTTAGACCTGGGTTTAGACCGGGGTTAGACCGGGGTTTAGACCGGGGTTTAGACCGGGGTTAGACCTGGGTTTAGACCGGGGAGAGACCGGGGTTAGACCTGGGTTTAGACCGGGGTTAGACCGGGGTTTAGACCGGGGTTAGACCTGGGTTTAGACCGGGGTTAGACCGGGGTTTAGACCGGGGTTAGACCTGGGGTTAGACCGGGGTTTAGACCGGGATTAGACCTGGGTTTAGACCGGGGTTAGACCGGGGTTTAGACCGGGGTTAGACCTGGGTTTAGACCGGGGAGAGACCGGGGTTAGACCTGGGTTTAGACCGGGGTTAGACCGGGGTTAGACCGGGGTTTAGACCGGGGTTTAGACCGGGGTTAGACCGGGGTTAGATTTGGTTTAGATCTAAGTTTAGACCTGGTTTAGATCTGTTTAGACCTGGGTTTAGTCCTGGTTTACATCTAAGTTTAGACTTGGTTTAGTCCGAGTTTAGATCTAAGTTTAGACCTGGTTCAATCCTGGTTTAGACCTGGTTTAGCCCTGGTTTAGACCTGGTTTAGCCCTGGTTTAGACCTGGTTTAGACCTGGTTTAGCCCTGGTTTAGCCCTGGTTTAGACCTGGTTTAGACCTGGTTTAGACCTGGTTTAGACCTGGTTTAGACCTGGTTTAGCCCTGGTTTAGACCTGGTTTAGACCTGGTTAACTGTGCTACGTTACTCCTGTGGTACATTACATAGTTTTAATTCAGAGATATGAGAATTTCAACAGTTTTATTATTATTTTTTTTCCATTTCTGACCACGTGGCGTCAACTTCCAGAGAGGCCAACGTCCACCAGGCTGTTAGGATGCTGAACTCTCTCCCCTCTAACCACGAAGAACAAAATCTTGGACTTTTCCATTTATTAGTATTTATTTTAACACACTGAATTGTGAAGAATTTACAATAAACTTTTTGAACTTGAACTTAAACTGTGTGTAATAGACTTATTTTCATTATTTACGTTTTTATTATCTTTATTTACAAAAACAGACAACACAGTTAAATCCAAGTCCAGGTTTAGTTCCGCTTCTTTCTTGGCGTGCAAAATAAAGTTGTGGTCCATCTTTCTTGGATCAAAAACACTTATTCCCCCATTTCTCTCTCTTTTCTTTTTTTTTCCTCCTCCATTTTGTTTTCCTCGGGGGAAGATTTTGAAAAATACTCACGTATCTTCACTGCAGGAAATCAAATTGAAAATCCCACAAGAACGAAAAAAAATATTAAAACTTCAAAGAAACCAACCAGAGCCCAGCGGAATGTAAAGAGGAGAGAGGACCTGGTTTAGACCTGGTTTAGACCTGGTTTAGACCTGGTGTAGCCCTGGTTTAGACCTGGTTTAGACCTGGTTTAGACCTGGTTTAGACCTAGTTTAGACCTGGTGTAGCCCTGGTTTAGACCTGGTTTAGACCTGGTTTAGACCTGGTTTAGACCTGGTTTAGACCTGGTTTAGACCTGGTGTAGCCCTGGTTTAGACCTGGTTTAGACCTGGTTTAGACCTGGTTTAGACCTGGTCTAGTCCCAGTTTAGACCTGTTTTAGCCCTGGTTTAGTCCAAGTATAGTTTTGGTTTAGGCTTTGTTCTAGTCTTGTTTCAGTCCTAGTTTAGACCTGGTTTAGCTCTGGTGTAGTCCGGGTTCAGTCCTGATTTAGTCCTGGTTTAGTCCTGGTTTAGTCCTAGTTTAGACCTGGTTTAGACCTAGTTTAGACCTGGTTTAGTCCCAGTTTAGACCTCTTTTAGCCCTGGTTTAGTCCAAGTATAGTTTTGGTTTAGGCTTTGTTCTAGTCTTGTTTCAGTCCTAGTTTAGACCTGGTTTAGCTCTGGTGTAGTCCGGGTTCAGTCCTGGTTTAGTCCTGGTTTAGTCCTGGTTTAGTCCCTTTCTGTGTATATTTGATTCAGTTCACAGATGAGGAGGAGATGAAAGTTTTGAAAATGTTTTTTTTCCTTTGAGTTGGAGTCAGATTTTATTACAGAGACGGAACCACAACAATATGTCCACAAATACTTCAAAACCTAAACCAGGTCTAAACCAGGACTAAACCAGGGGTAAACCAGGTCTAAACCAAGACTAAACCAGGGGTAAACCAGGTCTAAACCAGGACTAAACCAGGTCTAAACCAGGACTACACCAGGTCTAAACCAGGACTACACCAGGTCTAAACCAGAACTAAACCAGGTCTAGTCCAGGTCTAGCCTGGTTCCCTCCCTGTTGCAGTGGCACAGTTGGGTCTAGTCCGGGTCTAGTCCAGGTCTAGTCCAGGTCTGGCCCGGTTCCCTCCCTGTTGCAGTGGCACAGTTGGGTCTAGTCCAGGTCTAGTCCAGGTCTAGTCCAGGTCTAGTCCAGGTCTAGTCCAGGTCTAGTCCAGGTCTAGCCCGGTTCCCTCCCTGTTGCAGTGGCACAGTTGGGTCTAGTCCAGGTCTAGTCCAGGTCTAGTCCAGGTCTAGTCCAGGTCTAGTCCAGGTCTAGCCCGGTTCCCTCCCTGTTGCAGTGGCACAGTTGGGTCTAGTCCAGGTCTAGTCCAGGTCTAGTCCAGGTCTAGTCCAGGTCTAGTCCAGGTCTGGCCCGGTTCCCTCCCTGTTGCAGTGGCACAGTTGGGTCTAGTCCAGGTCTAGTCCAGGTCTAGTCCAGGTCCGGCCCGGTTCCCTCCCTGTTGCAGTGGCACAGTTGGGTCTAGTCCAGGTCTAGTCCAGGTCTGGCCCGGTTCCCTCCCTGTTGCAGTGGCACAGTTGGGTCTAGTCCAGGTCTAGTCCAGGTCTGGCCCGGTTCCCTCCCTGTTGCAGTGGCACAGTTGGGTCTAGTCCAGGTCTAGTCCAGGTCTAGTCCAGGTCTAGTCCAGGTCTGGCCCGGTTCCCTCCCTGTTGCAGTGGCACAGTTGGCTGATGGAGGAGCAGCAGGGCTGGAGCCAGGGCCTGGGCACCATCTTCCCCACAGACATCTCACTGTGTTCGGGCTGCAGCGCCTCACGGTGCCGCCTCGCCGCCTCCTCCATGGTCCGGACGATGTCGTGATAGTCCGGTTCAGATCCCGGACTCAGCGGCTCGGACTCGGAGGGGTCCAGGCTCAGGTCGTAGAGCAGAGGGGGATCGTGGGTCGTGGTGAATCCCGAGGAGCAGAAACAGACGAGGGTGTGGAAGCAGCCGCTGGAGTTCACCGGATAGAAGTTTGGAGTGAAGTAAAACATCTTAAAAACCGAGTTACCTGAAAAATACGCAGAGAAATAAACGTTTTTAATGTTTTAATTTGAAATAGACGAGTTTGTCTGTAATTTAAGTCCACGAACCTGAATTTTACCATCTTTAAAAACAGTGAAAAACGGAAGTATTTATTTTTTCTTCTGCCTTTAGACCATCAAAATGGATTTAAACCATGACTAAACCAGAACTAAACCAGGTCTAAACCAGGTCTAAACCGGGACTAAACCAGGTCTAAACTGGGTCTAAACCAGAACTAAACCAGGTGTAAACGAGGACTAAACAAGATCTAAACCAGGACTGAATCAGATCTAAACTAGGTCTAAACTAGGACTAAACCAGGACTGAACTAGGACTGTACAAGATCTAAACCAGGGATAAACGAGAACTAAACCAGGTCTAAACTAGGACTAAAGCAGCACTAAACCAAGACTGAACCAGGACTAAACCAAGATTAAACCCGGAACTAAACCAGGACTAAACCAAGACTAATCGACCAGGAGAAAAAGCGCTATATAAATAAAAACGCACTTATTTACTTACAGTTTTGTTCTGAAAGAAGCTCGTTTATGCAACATTTTCACAGGTTTCATATAAACTTTGCACAAGAAATGGTTTAAAAAAGACTAAAAAAGAGTATCACAGCCTTATTTATTTTATTTTATTTTAATTTAAAACAGTAAAAATCTCAGTAAAAAACTCACGGTGTTTGGGCCTCCAGCGGACGACCTGCAGCCTGGACTCACAGTAATGAAACAGGAACTCGTGACCTGAGCTCTGAGACGTGCCCAACAGCAGGTCCAGCAGGGGGCGCCCGTCTACGACTCTGAAACGTACGGGATGGGTGAGGCTAAACCGGGACTAAACCGGGACTAGACCAGGACTAAAGCAGCACTAAAGAAGGACTAAAGCAAGACTAACCCAAGGATTAAACCAAGGACTAAACCAGGACTGAACCAGGACTAAAGAAGGACTAAACCAGGGCTATACCAGGACTAAATCAGGACTAAACCAAGGATTAAACCAAGGATTAAACCAGGACTAAAGCAGGACTAAACCAAGACTAAACAACCAGGAGAAAACCAAGACAAAACCAAGGACTAAACCAAGACTAAGCCTGGACTAAAGTAGGAGTAAACCAGGTCTAAACCAGGACTAAAACCAATACTAAACCAGGACTAAACCAAAACTAAACCTGGTCAATACCAGGTCTAAACCAGAACTACACCAGGACTAAATCAGAACTACTACAACAGAACTAAGTCAGGTCTAAACCAAGACTAGACCCGGACTAGACCAGGACTAGACCAGGACTAAACCAGACTGACATAATCAGATCGAAATAGGAATAAATCAGAACTAAACCAGATCTAGACGAGGTCTAAAACATGAGTAAACCAGGGTTAAACCAGGACTACTATAGCAGGATTAAACCAGGACTAAGCCAGGTCCAAACCAAGACTAAACCAGGACTAAACTAGGTCTAAACCAGAATTAAATCAGAATGAAACCAACACTAAACCAGGTCAAATCCATGACTAAACCTACTCTAAGCCCAGTCTAAACCCGGTCTAAACCTGTTCTAAAATCGGTCTAAACCAGGTCTAAACCAGGTCTAAACCCGGTCTAAACCCGGTCTAAACCCGGGGTACCTGTCCTGTGGCAGCTGCCCCCCACTCAGCTGCACCACAGTGGGGAACAGGTCCATGTTGCTGGTGGGTTCATGGATCTCGAGTCCTTTGGGGATTTTTCCGGACCATCGGATCAGACCCGGGACCCGGATTCCTCCCTCGAAGTTTGTGGCTTTCCCGGCTGCACAGGACAGAGACCGTTTACTACCGCATGTGTGTCTGTGGTGGAATGTTCAGCAGTTACCACGGAGACGGTTTACACACATTAGCAAACACAGACCAAAAAGTTTTACCATGGCCTGAAAACTCAAAAAAAAAAAAATACAAAATGGATTTAAACCATGACTAAACCAGAACTAAACCAGGTCTAAACCAGATCTAAACCAGGTCTTAACCAGAACTAAACCAGGACTCAACCAGGACTGAACGAGATCTAAACTAGATCTAAACAAGGTCTAAACCAGGACTAAACGAGGTCTAAACTAGGACTAAACCAGGACTGAACCAGGACTGAACTAGGTCTAAACCAGGACTAAACGAGGTCTAAACTATGACTAAACCCGATCTAGACTAGGACTAAACCAGGACTAAACCAGGACTGAACCAAGACTGAACCAGATCTAAACCAGATCTAAACCAGGTCTAAACCATGACTAAATCAGATCTAAAACAGGTTTAAAACAGAACAAAACCAGATCTAAATCTGGTCTAAATCAGGACTAAATCAGGAAAAAAACGGTCTAAACCAGGACTAAGTTGTAGCCGGGACTCACTGAATCCCATCAGGTCTGTCGGGTTTACGAGTTAAACTTTCATGATCCAAACAGATCTGAAATATTCTGCATGTTTTGGATTGATGAGGAAAAGACACAGGGAAAACATGCAAACTCCAGCGGCAGATTTTCAGGAGCCTCTGGTCAGTTCATGGTCGCGTTTCGGAGTTTAATTTTCAACAAAAAGGTGAGAGCGACTGAAAAACTGTGGCCTCAGTGTAAATATAGTTTATAATAATGTATTTCTGAGCATGTTTGCACTGATCTAAACTCCAAGGTGAGCGTTTTTTATAAGAACGAGACCATAAAGATAACGTGACAATAACACGCCCACTTTGCCGCTCACTTTGGGGCATTAGCGCTGCAAGATTAATCGTCACTGAGCAGAATGGAATTTTAATGGACCAATTAGCAGATCGCAGCGGCTCCAGTTTTAATTTCCTCCACAAACAATTAAATCTCTTCCCTAAATCTTTTATTCTGTGTAAAAGCCGCTAGTTTAGATCTAGTTCTTCTCGACGTGTTTAAAATGTGAACTTTGAACCAGGTCTAAACAGGACTAAACCAGAACTTAAACTGGAGTAAACCAGGAATAAACCAGGTCTAAACCAGGTCTGAAAGAGTCCTAAACCAGGTCTAAACCAGGTCTGAAAGAGGCCTCAACCAGGACTAGACTAGGACTGCAGATGGACTAAACCAAAACCCGGCCAAACCAGGCAAAACTAAAATAAAAATAAACAAAATAAACAAAGACCAAAGACAGAACTAAACCAGGATTAAACCAGGTCTGAACTAAATCTGGTCGAAACCTGGTTTAAACCAGAACTAACTCAGGACTTAACCAGAACTAAACCAGGAATTTACCAGGACTAAAACAAATCTACTTCATGACTAAACCAGAACTAAACCAGGACTAAACCAGGACTAAACCAGAACTAAACTAGGTCTTTACCAGGACTTCCTCAGGACTACCTCGGGACTACCTCGGGACTACCTCAGAACTTCCTCAGGACTATCTCAGGACTTCCTCAGGACTTCCTCAGGACTATCTCAGGACTTCCTCAGGACTTCCTCAGGACTAAGCCAGCACTAAACCAGGACTAAACCAGAACTAAACCAGGTCTTTACCAGGACTACCTCAGTATTTCCTCAGGACTTCCTCAGGACTTCCTCAGAACTAAGCCAGCACTAAACCAGAACTAAACCAGGACTAAACAAGAGCTAAAACAGATCTTTACCAGGACTTCCTCAGGACTACCTCAGGACTAAACCAGGTCTTTAAGAGCAATATACCAGGACTCCCTCAGTACTTCCTCAGTACTTCCTCGGGACTTCCTCAGGACTACTTCAGTACTTCCTTGGGACTTCCTCAGGACTACCTCAGTACTTCCTCGGGACTTCCTCAGGACTACTTCAGTACTTCCTCGGGACTTCCTCAGGACTACCTCAGTACTTCCTCGGGACTTCCTCAGGACTACCTCAGTACTTCCTCGGGACTTCCTCAGGACTACCTCAGTACTTCCTCGGGACTTCCTCGGGACTTCCTCAGGACTACTTCAGTACTTCCTCGGGACTTCCTCAGGACTACCTCAGTACTTCCTCGGGACTTCCTCGGGACTTCTTCAAGACTACCTCAGTACTTCCTCGGGACTACCTCAGTACTTCCTCGGGACTACCTCAGTACTTCCTCAGGACTACCTCAGTACTTCCTCGGGACTACCTCAGTACTTCCTCAGGACTACCTCAGTACTTCCTCATTACTTCCTCAGGACTTTCTCGGGACTTCCTCAGGACTTCCTCGGGACTAAACCGGGTCTAAACCTGGTCCTTACCCCTGTAGATGCCGTTGGAGCCCCCGTGCCGCTCTTCCTCCAGGTGAGCTCCCTGATCTGAGGTCAGATACACCAGCGTGTTCTGACTCAGCCCCAGACGCTCCAGAGTCTGAAGGATCTGACCTGGGATCAGAACAACGACATTTTAACAACCAAATCTGACCAGAACCTGATTTCAAGACACTAAAGATTATTTAACGGTCGAAATTGAGCTTTAAGGCAGGTCCTAATGTTGTTACCTCATCAAAAACCGACCTGGAGTTGTGTGTTGTTGCATTCACATGTGTTTTTCCAAAGCTCAAAATACTCTGTTCCACCTTGTGATGTCATGCAATGGTCGTTTTCAACAGCTCCTTTTACGTTTAGTTCAGTAGAGATTGGAAATTCTAGGGGAAATCATTCAGGATTCCTGTATTACACTTTACACTTGTTTGAGTTAGTCTAAGTCGTTTGTTGTGAGACTTTCATCTGAAATATTCACACAGACGTGGGTTTTATCTTTCACTCACTTTTTATTTCACGTTAACCCAGAAATATGGTGGTATCGTATCGTCAAAGGTCTCACAATAATATCGTGGAGCATCACAATATATCGAATCACAAGTCTCTTTGCTTAACAGAGGGAACTACATAGACCATGATCCTTTGCTCCGTTTCAGTGCAGATGACATGAAGAAATAACTGTTCTAAGCACTTTTAACTCTTCATTCTTTGGATTAAGTCTTGTGAAGCATTTTTAGAGGAAAAAGTAGCAGATTCACAGTTAAAATATTGCTATAAATCTGGTACGGTGAGATGTTTATGGTGAAAATATCGTAGATTTGGATATCGTTCCATCCCTAATGACAATAAATGTTGTACCAAATGACTGGGCAAAGCGTTTTATAAGGTCAGTCTTGTCATTACCGTATTTTTTGGACTATAAATGGCACTTTTTCCATGGTTTGGGTGGCGTCTTATACTCAGGTACGACTTATATATCAAATGACAAGCTGCAAAGTCGTGAAATATGCAGCCGAAAACGGTTTAGAGTGGGCGAGAAACTTGTGTTTGACTGGAGAAAAGCGGAGGAAACTCGAACTGCAACAAGGAAAACCAAAAAGCTCATTACGGGATTAAAAACAAGATTTAGCTGGAGTTGCTCAGTAGTGACACAAGGATGAAGAATTCAATGGACGGAGTGATTTAGACCGACATGGAGCATTTGGTAAACTTGTTCTGTTGTTTCTGCTCTAGTTTATCTGAATAACTGTTCATATGTGACGCGAACAAACCAGACACATGTTCAGCCTGTTGTTCTCTTTTCTATTATTATTAATATAATTTGCCTTTCAAGATGAAATGTCCGTTCCTGGAGACTGATTTTATCAAATAATCAATACATTTCCCCCCAAAAATGCGATTTATATATGTTTTTTCCTTCTTCATTGTAAATTTTTTGGCTGGTGCGACTTATATTCCAGAAATTACGGACCATAAGTCGCTCCGTAATATCATGAGCCTCCCCACGATATCGCAATAAATATCGTACCGTGGATATCGTTACACCCCTAGCCAGAAACGACAGAAATATGAACGTTTAATGCTTTAAAAACACTTAAATTTACATGATACACCATCTGTTTCTCAAACTCTCTCTCAGGAGGTTTGGTCAGAAAATGGTCCGATGAGTTTTGATTATTTTTTTTTTACTCTTACACATCGAATCCTGAGAAAACTGTCCTGTTGCTTCCCAATAAATATTCAGTTTTTGTGCGTTAAACATGTGTGAATGCAACAAAACACAACCCCACGTCTGTTTGTGGCGAGGAAACGACATTATGACCGATCAGAGAAGAGTGTAAAACGTTCCCTTTAAGCAGAAGACATGATTCAAGTCTTGTTTGTTGCAGTACAGTTGCACATTAGCATTGCGGGTCTGCTTTTGCCTGCAGCCGTTTTGTCTACAGGGAAATCCCACTCA
The DNA here is from genome assembly GCA_034769755.1 of Odontamblyopus lacepedii. Taxonomy (NCBI): domain Eukaryota; kingdom Metazoa; phylum Chordata; class Actinopteri; order Gobiiformes; family Gobiidae; genus Odontamblyopus; species Odontamblyopus lacepedii. Next base: position 5,980,098 of record CM068366.1, read on the forward strand.
CTTAACAACAAAAGCAGAATTAATTAAAGTAATGGAGGCATTGATCTGTAGTCCTGTTGGAGCCTCCCAGGACTACAAAGGGCAAAGGTCAACGTGTTTACAACCCCCTGTCGCTAACGGCTAACAGCTAACGCTCTTATTTAGACCTGTTTAAGAGGAGGGCGTCTGCAGCGGAGTCAATAAACAGTGCGGTTATGGGCCAGAGCATCGATCGAGTTTTACTGGAAGGACGTTTTAATTAAAACCGTTTCAGGGGACGTTAAGGGAGATATGGAAGAAATTAGGTGTAAACCAGGTTAAACCAGGTCTAAACCAGGTCTAAACCAGGTCTAAACCAGGTCAAAACCAGGTCAAAACCAGGTCAAAACCAGGTCAAAACCAGGTCAAAACCAGGTAAAACCAGGTCAAAACCAGGTCAAAACCAGGTCTAAACCAGGTCTAAACCAGGTCTAAACCAGGTCTAAACCAGGTCAAAGCCAGGTCAAAACCAGGTCAAAGCCAGGTCTAAACCAGGTCAAAACCGGGTCAAAACCAGGTCTAAACCAGGTCAAAACCAGGTCTAAGCCAGGTCAAAGCCAGGTCAAAACCAGGTCTAAACCAGGTAAAACCAGGTCAAAACCAGGTCTAAACCAGGTCAAAACCAGGTCTAAACCAGGTCAAAGCCAGGTCAAAACCAGGTCTAAACCAGGTAAAACCAGGTCAAAACCAGGTCTAAACCAGGTCAAAGCCAGGTCAAAGCCAGGTCAAAGCCAGGTCTAAACCAGGTCTAAACCAGGTCTAAACCAGGTCTAAACCAGGTCTAAACCAGGTCTAAACCAGGACTAAACTGCAACTAAATCAGGTCTAAACCAGGACTAAACTGCAACTAAACTAGGTCAAAACCAGGTCTAAACCAGGACTAAACTGCAACTAAATCAGGTCTAAACCAGGACTAAACCAGAACTAAACCAGGACCAAACCAGGACTAAACTAGGTCTAAACCAGGACTGAACCAGGTCTAAACTAGATCCAAACCTGGTCTAAACTAGGTCTAAACCAGGACTAAACCAGGTCCAAACCAGGACTAAACCAGGTCTATACCAGGTGTAAAACAGGTTTAAAACTGGTTTGAAACAGGACTAAACCAGATCGAAACCTGGTCTAAATCAGGACTAAACCAGGACTAAACCAGATCTAAACCAGGTCTAAACCAGGACTAAGTTGTAGCCGGGACTCATACCTGAATCCCATCAGGTCTGTGGAGTTTACAAGTTAAAATTTCATGATCCAAACAGATGGGACATATTCTGCATGTTTTGAGGGAAAGACACGGGGAGAACATGCAAACTCCGCACGGAAAGGCCCCTGGGATTTGGGCCGGACTCACCCACGCTCCAGTCCACTTCCTGTACCGCGTCGCCATAGATACCGTGAGCACTGGAGCCCCTGAAGTCCGGCGAGGCGAAAAGCGCCGTGTGGACCTGGAGGTAAGAGACGAAGAGAAGGAACGGCCTCTCGGAATTCCTGCCAAGAAAACCGGAGGAGACGCTTAAAACCGTTACATTTACAATTTTTGCCATTTCATTCCCAGTTTGACTATTTTTTAGGTTTAAGATTTTACTTCCTGACGAAACCAAGGATAAACCAGGAGTAAATCAGGATTAAACCAGGACTAAAGTAGGGCTAGACCAGGGATAAACAAGGACTAAACCAGGACTAAGCCAGGACTAAACCAGGACTAAACAAGAACTAAACAAGGACTAAACCAGGACTAAACCAGTGCTAGACCAGGGATAAACAAGGACCAAACCAGGACTAAACAAGGACTAAACCAGTATTATGCAAGGACTAAGCCAGCACTAAACAAGGACTAAACCAGGACTAAACTAGGACTTAACCAGGACTAAACAAGGACTAAATCAGGATTATGCAAGGACTAAACCAGGACTAAACAAGGACTAAACCAGGACTAAACCAAGACTAAACTAGGACTTAACCAGGACTAAACCGGGCCTACACCAGGACTAAACCAGGTTTAAACTAGGGACTAAATTAGGATTTAACCAGGTCTAAACTAGGACTAATCCAGGACTAAGCCAGGACTAAACAAGGACTAAACCAGGACTAAACCAGGACTAAACCAAGATTAAACCAGTACTAAACCAGGACTAAACCAAGATTAAACCAGTACTAAACCAGGACAAAACCAGGACTGAACCAGGACTAAACCAGAACTTAACCAGGACTTAACCAGGACTAAACCCAGATTAAACCAGTACTAAACCAGGACAAAACAAGGACTAAACCAGGACTAAACCAGGAATAAATCAGGGCTGAAGCAGGATCAAAGCAATACTAAACCAGGATTAAACCGGGACTAAACCGGGACAAGAGTAGGACTAAAACAGGACTAAACCAGGTCTTAACCAGGGCCTTACATGGACTTAACCTGAATGAATCTAAAGACTACACAAGGTCAAGTTGGAATCAGAACTAAACCTTGACTTGACTAGAATCAAACCAGGACTAAACCAGGACTAAACCAAGGGAAAAGCCTAACAAAGCTTCAGACGGAGCAGTGCCTGCGGTTAGCAAAGCACCCCTCACCTCTCCATGAAGTCCACCGCCTCTCGGGTCATGCGTCGGGTCAAATTCAGGGTGGAAAACGGCTGCTCCACTATTTCCCCATTCCTCATCAGAATACAGTTCATGTACGGGACGGCGAACAGGAACGCCGCCACCAGACCCGCCACCAGCACGGCCAACGACGACGCTCCCGTCACCAGGAATCTCGGGACGGGAAGGAGCCCGAAGTAGTAAACGATAACGGTGGAGATTAAAAGGGTAAGTGCGGTTTTCACGGGCAGGTATTTGTCGAAGTGGAAAACGGTGCCGTGTCCGGGGCGGCAGTCGCGGAGGTTCGTCATCGGGGATCCGAAAAAGTACTTGAATCCGTGTCTGTTCGGGTGGTGACAGTGATCAGAGCTCGTCTCACAGTTCAGACCCAAGTGCCATTTACCTGAAAAGATAAGAAAATATATTATAGACGTCAAAAGTCTCGAAAATCTGATAAACGATTTAAAAACTGCCGTCGTACCGCAACTAGATACGGAAAAGGAGCTGTAACTAAGCGCAGTTTTAACATGTCGTGTACACAAAACACTTTACAGAGTGTAGATAAACAAAATGAATAATATTTATTTTTCTGACTATTTTTTTCAGGGTTTGGGTGGTCCTGCGACTTTTTTCACACTGACAGTAGTAACAGTTGTAGTAGTAGTAGTAGCAGTAGTAGTAGCAGTAGTAGTAGTAGTAGCAGTAGTAGTAGTAGTAGCAGTAGTAGTAGCAGTAGTAGTAGTAGTAGTAGTAGCAGTAGTAGTAGTAGCAGTAGTAGTAGTAGTAGTAGTAGTAGTAGTAGTAGTAGTTTCTCTTTCTCTTCTGGCTCTTGGTGTGGGTGGATGCTTTTTCTCTCCTTTCTCTCCTCTTTCCTGCTTTGTTTCTATGTCTCATTTTCTGTTTCTGGTCTAATGTGTCTTATTCCTCGACTCTCTCCGCTCTTTTCTCCAAAACTAAATTATCTATGGATTCGATAAATTGGTCTTTTAACAAAATTGACACTTTAACAAGACAAGCAGAGTGAGGTGAACCTACATCTTCTTTGGGCACATCTATTCGGAACCAGGATTACGGGACTTTGCACTTTGTGATCACGCATGGACCTGATTTTCCCATCCATCCATCTTCTCCCGCTTAATCCGTCTGGGTCGCGGGGGCAGTTTGCTGACCCCCCCTATGAACCCCTCTGCGGGTGGTGAACCCACAGGAGGGTGGACATTATGGTCCTTGATGTTAGTTCATAGGGGTGCTGCATGTTTTAGGTTGATGGGGGAAACCGGAGTACCTGGAGGAAACCCATCCAGACACGGGGAGAACATGCAAACTCCACACAGAAAGGCCCAGGCGACCCGGGGATCGAACCCGCAACTGATTTTTCCGAAAATTCAAATACTGAGGCAGCTTTTCAAAGCCCCACTTGGCTGCCCGGAAATTGGAGAGAGGGACAGAGCCCAGAGTACTCGAACTTTGTGACTATGGGCCAGGGTCTGATCATAGACTATATAAAAGAAGTGGACTAAGTGAATGTGACGTCACCCACAGCGTTCAGCGTCGCTCAAATGAGGATTTTTTTGAAGGAACAAAACAGTGAAAAAAAAATTCAGGATCATGTAGAGCAGGTTCATACGATCATTTTAAGACCAAAATGAGGAGGCTCAGTGCAGTGACAGAGAGAGGGGCCATAAGATCTCAGTGTGAGTCGATGGGAAAAATGGGGAGGAGGAGCCGGAAGAGCCTCCTGGAGCACTTCCTGTTTGGAACGCGGCGGCTAACGGGTTAGCTTAGTCCACTCATATATACGGTCTGTGGGTCTGATGGACATGTTTGGACAAGGTGGCTCTAAATCGCAATTTTTGGATAAAATCTGGAGAAAACTTGAAGTTCTGCCTATGTAAACCTTGAGACCAAGAGACAAGAGCAGCTACTGCAGGGTCAAATTCAGGGTGGAAAACGGCTGCTCCACGATTTCCCCATTCCTCATCAAAATACAGTTCATGTACGGGACGGCGAACAGGAACGCCGCCACTAATCCCGGGACCAGGACGGCCAACAACGTCACTCCCATCACCAGGAATCTTGGGACGGGAAGGAGCCCGAAGTAGTAAACAATAACGGTAGAGATTAAAACGGTAACTGCGTTTTTTACGGGTAGGATTTGTCCTGTTTCGACCCAAAGCCAAAACAGGACAAATCTATCGGCCTCCCCCAGCGGCCTTGGCTCAGGGAGTGAGCTCTCCTCCTCCCTACACTTTCTCTACGCCCTCGCAGCTTCTTTGCCCCACTCAGCAGGTGAGCGGGTCTGTAGCCAGCGCCCCCTGGCTGCAGGACCTGGACACTGCCTCCTGGACTATCTCCGCCTCCCTGACTCCTCCTCCCGCTGCAATGTCCTGTCATAATTTAATGTCACAATGTATATATGTGTTCTTCTTTTTGTTCTTCTATTTTCCTTTTGCTCTGTAGTAGTTAGTTATACTTATTATAATTAGAGTTATGAAAGATAGTCTAGAGATAGAAAGAGTTATGAAAGACATCACAGCACTAATCTCATAGTTTCACTGTAAAGCGCTTTGTGTTGCATATTTGTATGAAAAGTGCTCTAAAAATAAAGTTTGATTGATTGATTGATAGTAGTAGTAGTAGTAGTAGTAGTAGTAGCAGTAATAGTAGTAGTAGTAGTAGTATCAGTAGTAGTAGTAGTAGTAGTAATAATAGTAGTAGTAATAATAGTAGTAGTAGTAGTTGTAGTATCACCGATGAGCGCCGTCTCGTAGTCCTGCTCTTGTGCGATGGAGGCGAAGGTGATCTCAGACTGAGGAAGTCCTCCAGAGGCAGAGTTAAAGATGAACGCTTGACCCACCACACCTGAAGAGAGACCGGGACTGAACTGGGACTGAACCGGGACTGAACCGGGTCTGAACCGGGTCAGAACTGGGACTGAACCGGGACTAGAGCTAAACCAGAGACGGCTCTGACTAAAGTTACGCCAGTTTCTTAAAAAAACAACAACATTCTATCGAAATAAAAAGATTATTTAAACTATTTAAGACTATTTAAAGATGCACTGTGTAACTTTTTGGTTGGGGGTCTGTCACCTGCTTGTTTCCATGGAGATGTCAGTGTTCCGCAGTGTGACGTTAAACAGCTCTACTTTACATTTATTCGATTACAGGTGGTTTTATAGCTCAAAAACACCTAGAAAAAACAAAGATTCTGAAACATTCCAGACAAAGTAATAACATCTCCATGGAGAAAAGCATTTAACGAAGGCTCCAGCGGGAATGTTCCACAGTGCAGCTTTACACCTGCACCTGTTCTGATGGGGTATCGTCCTGTGAGGAACGCAGCTCGACTCGGGGTGCAGAGAGGAGCTGCTGCGATGTGATGAGTCAACTTCACCCCGTCCGAGGCCAAACTGTCCATGTGTGGAGTCCTGGAGGAGAGGAGCAGACCGGGACTAAACCAGGACTAAACCGGGACTAAACCGGGACTAAACCAGGACTAAACCGGGACTAAACCACGGATAAACCAGGGCTAAACCAGGACTAAACCAGGGATAAACCAGGGCTAAACCAGGGATAAACCAGGGATAAACCGGGACTAAACCGGAACTAAACCAGGACTAAACCAGGGATAAACCAGGGATAAACCAGGGATAAACCAGGGATAAACCGGGACTAAACCGGAACTAAACCAGGACTAAACCGGGACTAAACCGGGACTAAACCAGGACTAAACCAGGGATAAACCAGGACTAAACCAGGGATAAACCAGGGCTAAACCAGGACTAAATCAGGGTTAAAGCAGGACTAAACCGGGACTAAACAAGGATGAAACCAGGACTAATCCAGGACAAAGTAGAACTAAAACTGGACTAAACCAGGACTAAGCCAAGACTAAACCGGGACTAAACCAGTGTTCTAAATGGTCTGCAACTAAACCAAGAATTAACAAGAACTAAATCAGGACTAAGACATGACTAAAACTGGACTAAACCGGGTCTATATTTACTTGAGTGTCTTGTTGCCGTAGCAGCCCACGTCTCCAATCCCGAGGTCGTCCACCATCATCAGGACAAAGTTTGGTCTTTGTGGATCCAGACTCCAGACCAGGTTTAGATCCAAGACCAGGACTGAGACCAGGACTTGGACCGGGGACAGAGGAGAGACCCGCGGGGACCTCATCTCAACTCAGCCTGAAAAAGACCAATTTACACAATAAAAAATGCTGCAAAATGACCAAACCGGTGTGAATGAGTTACAAAAATAAGATAAACTCTGTTATTTGGCTATAATATTATCCATTTAATCTGATTTTACTTCACAAACAAGCACAATCTGTCTAGAAAGAACAGGTGAGCTGATCTGTCCTGTTAAATCATAAGATAGTTCGCATTATCCAGCAGTTTTCCAGTGAGTCACATTGGCGTTTTTGCTGAAAATCAAACTCCTAAACAAGGAAACATGAACGGACTGACCACAGCCTCCTGAAAATGTGCCGTTTGGATCCATGTTCCATTTTATTCTCGAGTTTTTAAACGACCTTAAAGCATTTTTTGGCAGTTTTTGCTTATGCGCGTGTTGTGTCACCGCGGTAACTGCAGAACATTCCACCATAGAGGTACACGCAGAACAACCCACTGTCACTGAGCTTATCCCGCAGGTGAACGGGACTCAAAAGCAACACAAAAAATGCCGTCTAACACAAAGTATATTTCAGTACAACAGAAAGTGTCGTACAAAAGGTAAGGCTTAAATGTCAGGACAGGCAGATCACGACAAAGGAATAGATTATTTGAATGAATGACGCCTTTATTGTCATGTTCCTTCACGTGTACAAGACATACAACACAATATTACATGGGGAAGACAACACGGACCGGACAGGAAGGCAGGTGGCAGATAGAAATAAACAAACACAGCATCACATGAGGACAGGGGGAGGAGAAAAAAAGAAAAGAAAAAGGGGACCGCCCCAGACCATATCCCAGAACGGGACATCGTTTGGGATTCGTCCACAAAATAAAAAAACACCTCCGAGCATCAGCAGCACAGTCAAAACGCAGTACAAACTTTCCATAGGGCCAGCAACGGGGCAGGGGAGGGTGCGGAGGAAGCAGCCACCCGGATCCTGCAGCCATGAGCGGCGCTGGATGCGACAGAACCGCCTGGTCGGGGGGTACGAAGCCGCGAGGGGGTTGGGGAGGGGCCAGGCTCCCTCCTCCGTATTCTCAGGGCGATTTGACACAAGATTGGGTTGTTTTTTTGGTTTCAGAGCGAGCAGCTGTACCCAATTTCCACAACACTGCTTCTCGAGGTCTTCCCGTCACCAACTTCTCCGAACGGGGCTTCGAACAGCCACCTCGGTGCTCACATTTTTCCCAAAAGACAGGACCACTCCACCGAAAGAGCTGACAGACACTCGACGCGCCACTTCTCCCGACTGTCCACCATGTATCCGGCATCCATAGTTAATTTGTTTATTTATAAGGCAAACTAAAATATCCTCCGAAACTGGGACAGGGAAAAAACTCAGGAGCAGGGACTTTAAAGCAAACGACAGATACAGACACAGGGTTTCAGACGCAGAGCTTGAGAATAGGTCGTCGCAATCCAGCAAAGACTGAGCGAGGAGCAGGAGCTTATACAGGCCGCCCCGGGGTAATTGGGCAATGAGAGACAGGTGTAGGAGAACAGTGAGGGGGCGAAAAGAGGAGTGGAACAGACCTGGAGCTGGACTGGGGAAGAACATGTGAACAACAGGCAGAACTACGACAGATCTATTCCATCCCTTGTGTACGACTCTGGGTTATCTTTAACAGTGAGAAGAGAACTGTACACTAGCCACTGCACTACACATCACTCATACGCGCGCGAATAGGCCCATGTTGTGCTAAAGCTAAGTGTAACTCATGTGTTATCAGCGGTGGTGGAGCGTAACAGAGACCGGGGCCTTGCGCACTGGCTAAGGTGTCACACTACGTTTAGGTTGGAACACAAAAGTGAAATAACAAATGTGTTTTTGGGGGCACTTATGTCACTGATCAATGTTTCCCTGAGGCCAGAAAACCATTGTCACAGACACAATTAATTTTTTTAACATGTTAATATTTTGCTGCATCTTCTTTGCTTTAACTTTCCCGCCGTTAAACCCCCTTTAAAAACAAAACGTCACTAAAATCTGTGGATAATGTTCACCTTTTCTAGTGACACTGTGTCCAAATTGAGACCTGTGTGACCTCAGTTTAGTGTTTGTGTCACTCCGACCCAAACCATCACACACACTGCACTCATCACCTGAATGACCGTTTTTGTATAAACAATTACTGTATTTTTTAGTTGCCTGTGGAGTGTGGACACGGAGCTGAGTGAATGTGAATGGAGTTTGTGTAAAAGTGACTATGAAATATGTGGTTATCTGTACAATTGTGCAGTTAGTGAGTCTGGAAAATTGTTTATAGGCTCCGATTCTTTATTCTTTATTCTTTATTTGGATTCCCTTTAGCTTCCATCATGTGGTTGCTAGTCTTCCTGGGCTCCACAAAAAATAAATCAAAATTGCAGTTTAAAATACATTTACAATTAAAACCTCAAGTCACATTGCCATGATGCCCATTGACCTGAACAATAATAGAGACAGTGGCATAAAAAACAATGATTATGAAAGACAATGATCGTTCCTATTATTGATTCTTTAAAAACAAATATTTAAGTTTCCTTTTAAAACCTTGACCCCTGTGACCCTGACCTACAATCTGGCAACAATCTGTCACATTTACATTCATGCATCTGTCATGTCTGTTCATTAACATGCATTGTCCCAATCAAATAAACACATAATAATAATAATAATAATAATAATAATAATAATAATAATAATAATAATAATAATAATAATAATAATAATAATAATAATAATAATATCCCTAAAATAAAAAATACAGTCCTCTTAATGGTAAAAATGAGTGTGACAACTTACCCCAGTGACATGTGACAAGTGACCCGGTGATGGGGCCTGTTGTCACAGCCATAACTCTGAGTGTGCACAAGATCGAGAGTGAGAAAGAAAAGACAGACGAGATCAGGGGTGGGCAATTATTTACCCATGGGTCCACACGAGAAACAGAAAATATTTGTTTTGACGCACTGGTCAGACTGTCAAGAGTTTATGTTCTGACTAAGCAAGGAAAAAGTGAGGCTGCCTTCCAAAAAATGTCATTAAAAACACCTCTAAAATAAAAGCAATGTGGCTTTAGTCCATGCATGAGGGTTTAATCCTGATTTAGTCAAGGTTTAGTCCAGGTTTAGTCCAGGTTTAGTCCTGGTTTAATCCTGGTTTAGTCCTGATTTAATCCTGGTTTAGTCGTTTAGTCCAGGTCTAGTTTAGTCCAGGTTTAGTGCTGCTTTGGTCCTGCTTTAGTCCTGGTTTAGTCCAGGTTTAGTGCTGGTTTAGTCCTGGTTTAGTCCTGGTTTAGTGCTGGTTTAGTCCTGGTTTAATCCTGGTTTAGTCCTGATTTAATCCTGGTTTAGTCCCGGTCTAGTCCTGGTATAGTCCAGGTTTATATTTATAAAATATCTTTATTTTGTAATTCCAAATGATCTTGAACGGGCCAGTCAGAGTCGACCAAAGGACCGTATGTGGCCCTGGAGCTGCACAGGTTTGGCTCAGATGTTGCTCTTTCATTTGATATATACAAACTACATTTATGTTGACAGTGATAGGAATAAAAAAACGTGTGACAACATGCCCCAGTCTCCCCTTTTAAACTTAAATAAAAATGTAGATATCTGCACTTTACTCAAGTACATTTCACAAGGGACTTTTTACTTTTACTCCACAACATTGAAGTAGCAGGTATCTGTACTTTCTACTCCAACACATTTTTGTATTTTTAAGTTGTTTTTTTTTAAGTTATTAAGTATTTTATTATAGTTTGAACACCTATAGTTATAGTTATTATAGTCTAAAGACCTATTTTATTTAACACTTTTAATATACGTTTAAAAACAGCTGGGAAAAAATTATTATTCAGTTGTTTCTGCTGAACAAAATTCTGCATGAACATCACTATCTGCGTGAAATACTTTGACTTTTTACTCATTAAGTACATTTTTAAAACGGCTGCTTTAATATTTTTACTTAAGTAGATTTTTTCAAGTGATATTTTTTATTTGACTTCAGTATTTTCTGCTCCTGCATTCGTCCTTCCTTCTTCCACCTATTTATTAGCTCCTCTTAATAGTTACTTCCTCGTTATAAGTAAATGTATTTCCACTTTTAGTTAACTTTGACCCTCTTAAATTCACAACTATGAGGCTATAACTTCATTAAAAACTGTTTTTGGCTAAAGCTGGACAATAATAGCAGAACAGTATAACAATAATAAACGATAGGTGCCGCGTTATTATAGCTCCTAGCATGATAAAACCACACAATTTCACATTTTTACGAATTGACAACCCCATGCACAATCAAATATTACGAAATACAAAAGGTTTAACGCTATTTTTTGCTAATAAAGTGGATTTTGAGTCGTATTTGTGCAAAAAAAAGAGCTTACCTTGTGCAACAGCATGAACTCCTCGCGTTTGGACTGGGTTGCCATGTCCCGGAGACAAAACTCAGCCCCCGGACAGATAAACTCCGCCCTAAAACGACAAAAGACAGATTTATTTACACGTTTACAATTGTACTGGTTGCCAAACATGTTTTATTACGTGTTTGGATAACGTCCCAAGGGATTAATAACTGTTTAAAACGGTCAAATAAAAAGATGCAGCAAATATTTTTGGCAGATTACAATTTTAGATGTTGATAACTAGTCCCAAATACCATAAAATTAAGATTAGAAATAATTTAATAAAGGAAAAATAGAAATCAATTCTATTTATAGGGTAGTAATTGTGCACTTTTTTGTAGATTTTTTTTTCAGAATATGTATTTTTGCACCCATGTTCTGTAAGATTTTACACAGATGCATTTAAATTAGGTTGGACTAAACTTTTCCCTATGGGTGTGGATGATTCACAAATAATGTGAAAAATAAGTATTTTAATTTAATAATTAACTTTAAAAAGGGGGCCTATGTATACATTAAACATTAACTATTCCCACATTTACACCCTCTCCTCTATTTATATTATCAAAATCCACAAATCTTACACAAACTAATTCTTAAAAAAAAAAAAATCTAAAAAATAAATCCTTATTACACAAATTTACACCTTCTACACTATTTACACTATTTCTCAAAATCTAAAATTCAACTATTTCCACGTTCCAATTCTAAATTATCTTTAAAAATAAAACTACGCTACAATAACTTTACGTGTATTTACAATAATTTTACAAACTAAGAACATTTCGTACAAGTATAATCTGCTCAGCTTCAGGCTTTGGCTAATTAATACTCTGTCTATTTATTTCCATTATTAATGATTTATTTAGTAAGTAAAGCTTAATTTGACCAGATTTTCAAAATAAAAAACTGGTACAGTCCTGGTTTGGGGTGGTTGGTAATAATAAAATTGTGAAGAGTGCGTTTGTTAAGGAAAATTGTCTATATAGTCACATTTTCTTTGTGTTTTGGTCATTTTTAAGCATATTTTCTGCATTTTATAAAAAAAAAATTCAATTTATGCCTCTCTTTACTGTTGGCAGGGATCAGATTGGTCAAAAATGAGGAAAACCTGAGACATTTCTAGTATAAAACTGGGACAAATCAGTGGTTTTGGATAAATCTGCTGGAACAGAGGACACAGGGCTCAAAACTGGGACTGTCCTGGTCACCCTGGCTTAATTAGATCAATCACAAATAGAAATGTCAAATAATAATAAAAAAAACCCATATATTTACACATTATTATACAAGCAGTTGATTAAGTCTTTAAACAGACAACACAGTGCATTTGGTACATGTGGTCTCATTTCAATGTTTTCCTCTAAAAACAACATTGTAATCAATAATCGCTGTTTATCTGTGGCCTAAACTGTTTACAGACGCCGCGGGGAGTTAGTGCATTGATTTGTCCCTCCTCTCTTTCCTTATTGCGGAACATTTAGAGGAAAAGTCGCTCGCGGCCGGTTATAAATCCCGGGTAAAGATGTTTTTCACGCCGGGAGCGCAGCCATCCTTTATCTAAATAGACTTCCCCGCGCTGCGCCGAGTTTATTCAAGCATCAAGCTGCGAGAGAAATGTCCCGGCCCAGCCTCCGTAGCACGACTCGGCACGGATTGGGTAAGATTAATTTAGCTGGAGATGTGTTCACTAAGAGGCGTCGCAGAGGCAGGCATTTATCACAGAAATATAAAGAGGGAAAGAGAAAGAGAGAAGGAAAACAGGTGGAAGGACTTTGGCTCCATCTGGTGGCACAAAGCAGTAGTGTAACGTGGTTGTAGAAGGTAACAATTTTATATGATAATAATAAATCATGTTGTTACCGCTTCATCATTTTTATTATTAGTCTGTTTACATCTCCTAAGCTCAAAACGCTCTGTTCCACCTTGTGATGTCATGAAGTTAACAACTCTTACCTTTAGTTCAGTGGAGACACGCAATTCAAGGGCTAAAATCATCCAAATGATTATCATGGTGTGTGGAGTTTAAAAACACAGTGGAGCACTTACTGCAGGCATGTTCAAACTATGGCCTGGGGCCCAAATGTGGCCCTCAGACCAGGTGAATTGGCCCATATTTCCGCAAGTCGTACTTTTACTGCCATCCATCCATCTTCTTCCGCTTATCCGGGGCCGGGTCACGGGGGCAGCAGTCTAAGCCGGGGCTCCCAAACTTCCCTCTCCCCAGCCACTTCCTCCAGCTCCTCCTGGACCCCGAGACGTTCCCAGAGACAGAGTCCCTCCGGCGTGTCCTGGGTCTTCCCCGGGGCCTCCTACCGGTGGGACATGCCCAGAACACCTCCTGAGGGAGGCGTCCAGGAGGCATCAGAACAGATGCTCCTCCCCTCAGCTGCTCCTCTCAACGTGGAGGAGCAGCAACTCTACTCCGAGCTCCTCCCGTGTGACCGAGCTCCTCCCCCTCTCTCTAAGGAAGCGCCCGGCCACTCTGCGGAGGAAAATTTCGGCCGCTTGTAACCGTGATCTCGTCCTTTCGGTCATTACCCAGAGCTCATGACCATAGGTGAGGGGAGGAACGTGACTGAGGTAAATCGAGAGCTTCGCCTTTGGCCTCAGCTCTTCACCACAACGGTCCGATACAGCGACTGCATCACTGCCGATGCTGCACAGATCCACCTGTCAACCTCATGCTCCATCCTCCCCTCACTGTGAACAAGACCCCGAGACACTTGGACTCCTCCACTTGAGACAGAGACTCCCCAGCCAGAGACTTTTCCTGCTTGTTTTTGAAATCTACCTTGATCAAGCAGATTTAGTGTCGTTTTGAGGGTCTGAGCATGAACAAAGGTCTGGAGGGTCATTTAAACCTGTTATAAATGCACAGATTTGAATTACTCACTGTTTTGTCTATGACCCTCGATCGGCCTCACGCTGGTCTGTTTTTAATATGAGGCCCTTGATGAAAAAAGTTTGGACACCCCTGACTTACTGTATTTCCACTTAATTAATTAATGACATCACGAGGTGGAACAGATTGTTTTCTGAAGACGTAAATATGCAGAGTTTGTGTGTTTAACATGTGTGAATGAAACAAAACACAGCTCCAGGTCTGTTTGTGGTGAGGAAACAACATTGTACATCGCTAAAACTAGCATAATAGCGGGTGACGGACCCTCCACGTTTAAGGGTGATATCATTTTGTTGGTACAGACACAAAGAAACAATACAAGTCTTTGGGTTAAATCTTTATACAGAATAATTCAGGTTTAAAAAACACATTTTCACAAAAGTAATAAATACGATGAATATGTACAACATATACAGGAGCAATATAAGAGCAAGAGTCAAGTTTAATCTAGTCGAACTCACGGATAAATCAGGTTTAATCTAGTCAAACTCATAGACAAGTCAGGTTTAAACTAGTCGAACTCAAGGAAAAGAGTCAGGCTTAATGAAGTTAAACTCACGGACAAGAATCAGGTTTAATCTAGTTAAACTCATGGATAAATCAGATTTAATCTAGTCGAACTCATCGACAAGTCAGGTTTAATGTATTTGAACTCAAAGACAAGAGTCAGGTTTAATCTAGTCAAACTCACGGACAAGAGTCAAGTTTAATCTAGTTAAACTCAAGGACAAGAGTCAAGTTTAATTTAGTCAAACTCTTGGATAAATCAGGTTTAATCTAGTTAAACTCAAGGACAAGAGTAAAGTTTAATCGAGTTAAACTTGAGGACAAGAATCAAGTTTAATTTAGTCAAACTCTTGGATAAATCAGGTTTAATCTAGTTAAACTCAAGGACAAGAGTCAGGTTTAATCTAGTTAAACTCAAGGACAAGAATCAGGTTTAATCTAGTTAAATTTGAGGACAAGAATCAAGTTTAATCTAGTCAAACTCATGGATAAATCAGGTTTAATCTAGTCAAACTCATGGATAAATCAGGTTTAATCTAGTCAAACTCATCAACAAATCAGGTTTAATCTAGTCAAACTCATGGATAAATCAGGTTTAATCTAGTCAAACTCATGGATAAATCAGGTTTAATCTAGTCAAACTCATCAACAAATCAGGTTTAATCTAGTCAAACTCATGGATAAATCAGGTTTAATCTAGTCAAACTCATGTACTTTAGTCACTATTTTAACTAATGCCATTGAGTTCAGCGAGTCAACAAAGGGAGAAGATACTGATATATTTCAATATTTTGTGGTAATAAATTTTAACCCAGGACTAGACCGGGGATTAAACAGGGAATAAACCAATGTCTAAACCAGAACTGAATCAGACTCAGACTCAGGGACAAAACCAGTACTAAATCAGGATTTAACTAGGACTAAACCAGGGTTAAACCAAGTTAGTGAGTAATGAAAAAAATTTAATATTTGGTTTAAATTTTTTCTGAATCCTGATTGGTTGTCTGATCTCAGTGCTTCGTGGTGATTGGCTGCTGCTCCTTCTTCAGACTTGGTCCTGTTTAAACAAAAAAAAACCTCTACATTAAAGGGCTCTATTATCCCTCGAAGATCTACGACATCGTACACGACTCAGAGGAATATGTTTTCTATAACCGCGCAGAACTTTGTAACCGTAAAAGACAGAAACTTCCTTTTCCCCTCTGAAAGTGCAGACATAGAGGTTTCTGTACATTTCTGCGGCTTTATCCTACGTCACACTCACGCTGTGTGATGACGTGAGCAAAACGAGTGTCCAACAGGAACTTTGTTTTCCCCAAACTCATGCGCTCCGTCCAATTTGATCGAGCCAAACTTTGCCAAAGAGTGAAGTGAGTCAAGATGGTCGACTCCTCTGACTGTGTGTGTTTAGAACGAGTGAAAAAGTCGCTCTAAGTGCAGTTTATTCTCAAATAAATGGCAAATTACACATCTTGGTGTGTGTAATTGCGCATCACTTTGCTATTTTTATTTAAAGGTTTATTCCAGTCAAAATTAACAAATCCAAATGGAATAAAGACCCTGGAAATGCAGAAGTGCTGTGGCTCTGGCCCTGGACCTGACAGGAGCTGTTTCCAGGACTGGACCAGGAAAGTCATGGAGCGATTACACTTTTTTTGTTTTTAGGGCAATAAGGAGATTTTTTATTTACTTACAGACTTGATATTTTGCATTTTTGTAGCTAAGGCCCTAAATTAAGCATTTTTTATGTCCAAAAAGTTGTTTCTACATGTTTGCTGTGTGTTTTGTATAAAAGAGTGTCAATTTTATTTTCTGTTTTTTCTTTTTCATCTCTGTTTCTGGTCCTGTAGCTTTTATCACAGCCTCATGACACAACTACAGCAGCAGATTGTGAAATAACAGGTTGTACTGAACAAAAGGAGGTAGAACACTTCATTATGGGGCAAAAGGGGCAGTTTTATAAGCAAAATTAAGAAAAAAATACAGGTGAGGAGAAATGTACTTCGGGGTTAAGGAATGAAACGAAAACAGAACTTATAACGTGACTTAAACCTCACAAGAGTCAGTTCTGCGTCACACTTTAAATGTTCTTAAAGATTTACCGGTTTGTTCGGTGCAGTCGATCGGTTTCGCACTCTTGGCTTGAACCGCGGAGCAACTCGGAGTCAGGAAAGTCCTGGTCTCGGACTCGGACTCGGGACCGGACCAGGACTCAAACAGCTCGGCCTCGGACTTGGGCCCGGTCTTGGTCTGGACTCGTCGTAGAACCACTCTGTACTTACAGGAGAAGAGCAGCGGCGACAGACTCACGAAACTCTCCTGCAAGAAAAACACGGGGAAAACGAAGATTAGAATTTAAAAACAAAACAAACGCACGTAGAAATATTTCGTGTTATTAAAACTTTTACCTCAGTTACGGTTTTCTGCATTTCTTGGGTCAGGTTGTGGCTACAGTGTTCAGGGCTCCACTGGACTTTGTAAAACTCTGCAGAAGAGTCTGAAAAACACACAGAAAATGTTTTTTTTCAACTTATTTTATCATAATTTCTGTCATATTTTTCTTTACAAATACAAAAATCTTGTATCTCGTATAAGCAGCTCTTGAGGTTGTACTGTTACTTTTATAATTATATTTGAAGTGTTTATTGTTTATATCATCATTACCAGAAAGTGCACGTTAGCATGCTAGTTGTTTGCTGTAACACGACTACAAACTCAGCTCTGGTTCGCTCAGGAACTACTTCTGTTTTTCACGTTTTTGAGACAGAAAAAAACAGGTACAGGTCCTGGAGAGAGAGAAGAGAACGAGAAAAGGGATTGGAGAGAGAGAGAGAGGGAAAGGAGGAGAGAGGACGGAGAGAGAGAAGAGAGAGGGTGAGAGAGAGTGGAAAAGAGAGAAAGAATAAGGAAGAGAAAGAGAGTGAAGGGAGAGCGTGAGATGAGAGAGAGAAAGAGGGAAAAGTCAAGAAAGAGAGAGGAGAGAGGGTGAGAGAGAGTGGAAAAGAGAGAAAGAATAAGGAAGAGAGAGGAGAGACAGAGGGAAAGTGGGAGGAGAGGGTGAGATGAGAGAGAGAAAGAGCGAAAAGTCAAGAAAGAGAGGAGAGAGTGAGAGAGTGAGAGGAGGGGGTAGATGGAGAGAGAGAAAGAGAGAGAAGAGAGAGAGGACAGAGAACGAGAAGAGAGAGGAGAGGAGAGAGTGATGAGAAAGACAATGGGAAAGAGAAAAAGAATGAGGGAGAGAGAGAGAGGAGAGGGTGAGATGGAGAGAGGAGAGAGAGAGTGAGGGAGAGAGAAAGAGTGAAGAGAAAGAAGAGAGAGTGAGAGGAAAGAGAAGAGAGGAGAAAGAGAAAGAATTAGGAAGAAAGAGGAGAGAGAGAGGGGGAGAGGGGAGATGGAGAGAGATAAGAAAGACAGAGGAGAGAGAGTGAGAGGAGAGAGAACAAGAGAGTGGAAAAGAGAAAGAATAAGGAAGAGAGAGGAGAGAAAGAGTGAGAGGAGGGAAAGAGGACAGAGAAGCAAGAGAGTGAGAGGAGGAAGAGGAGAGTGAGAAAGAGAGAAAGAATGAGAAAGAAAGGAGAGAGGGTGAGGTGGAGAGAGAGAGAAAGAGGACAGAGAACGAGAAGAGAAAGGAGAGAGAGATAAGAAAAAGAGAGGAGAGAGCAAGAGAAAATGGGAAAGAGATAAAGAATGAGGAAGAGAGAGGAGAGGGTGAGATGGAGATAAAGAGAGTGAGTGAGAAGAGAGAGATGACAGAGAACAAAAAGAGAGAGGAGAAAGAGTGATAAGAAAGAGAGGGGAGAGAGCAAGAGAGAGTGGGAAAGAGAGAAAGAAAGAGGAAAAGAGAGGAGACAGAGAGAGAAGAGAGGGTGAGATGGAGAGAGAAAGAATGAGGAAGAGAGAGATGATAAGAAAGAGAAGAGAGAGAAGGAGAGCAAGAGAAAGAGTGGAAAAAAGAGTGGAAATAAGGAAGAGAGGAGAGGAGATGGAGGGAGAAGAGAGAGTGAGAGGAGAAAGAGGAGAGCGGGAAAGAGAGAGGAGAGACAGAGGGAGAGGAGAGGGTGAGATGGAGGGAGAAAGAAAGAGAGAGTAGGGGAATGGACAGAGGAGAGAGAGAAAGGTTTTTTCCGGCACCTTTCCTCCAGTACAGGTGAACTCTGAGCTCTCCGTCCTGGAAAAACGGAGTCCCCACATTTAAGGCGGAATCGGGCCGAGACGCTCGAGCGGGAGAAGCTGTGGAGAAAAAATAAGGTTTATGAGGACTAAACCAGGTCTAAACCAGGTCTAAACCAGGTCTAAACCAGGTCTAAACCAGGTCTAAACCAGGACTAAACCAGGTCCTTTTTCTGCCTCCATCTGGGTCTGACACGGCGGGGATACAGGGGGACGGGAGGGCATCTGACGTACTTACTGTGAGTGCTGAATCGAATTGTAGATTTTTTAGATTTGAGCAGATTTTGTCTCCAAAAGGAAACGGCCTGAACCTCCACAGAGTAAATCCTGTTCTGACGAAGACTCCGGAGAGACACAGACGGCTGAGGAGGAAGAATAACAGGATTAACCTGGACTAAACCAGGACTAAACCAGGACTGAACCAGGACTGAACCAGGACTGAACCAGGACTGAACCCGGACTGAACCAGGACTGAACCAGGACTGAACCAGGACTGAACCAGGACTGAACCAGGACTAAACCCGGACTAAACCCGGACTGAACCAGGACTAAACCAGGACTGAACCCGGACTGAACCCGGACTGAACCAGGACTGAACCAGGACTGAACCAGGACTGAACCAGGGCTAAACCCGGACTGAACCAGGACTGAACCAGGACTGAACCAGGACTAAACCCGGACTAAACCCGGACTGAACCAGGACTAAACCAGGACTGAACCCGGACTGAACCCGGACTGAACCCGGACTGAACCCGGACTGAACCAGGACTGAACCCGGACTGAACCAGGACTGAACCAGGACTGAACCAGGACTGAACCAGGACTAAACCCGGACTGAACCCGGACTGAACCAGGACTAAACCCGGACTGAACCAGGACTAAACCAGGACTGAACCAGGACTGAGCCAGGACTGAACCAGGACTGAGCCAGGACTGAACCCGGACTGAACCAGGACTAAACCCGGACTGAACCAGGACTGAACCAGTAATGAACCAGGACTAAACCAGGACTAAACCCAGACTAAACCCGGACTGAACCAGGACTGAATCAGTAATGAACCAGTAATGAACCAGGACTAAACCAGGACTGAACCAGGACTGAACCAGGACTGAACCAGGACTGAACCAGGACTACACCAGGACTAAACCAGAGACTCACCCAGCGACCAAACAAGGACTAAACCAGGACTAAACCAGGACTAAACCAGAGACTAAACCAGGACTAAACCAGGACTAAACCAGAGACTAAACCAGGACTGAACCAGGACTAAACCAGGACTAAACAAGGGACTAAATCAGACACCAGGATTATATCAGGACTAAATCTGTACTAAATTAAGACTAAAATCTGGACTAAAACAGGATTATACCAGGATCAAACCAGTACTAAACCAGGGACTAAATCAGGACTAAACCAGAACCAAATCAGGTCTAAACAGGACTATAAATAAGCATTAACCTGAAACCAGGTCTAAACCAGGTCTAAACCAGGACTAAACCAGGTCTAAACCAGGACTAAACCAGGTCTCACCTCTCTGACAGTCTTCCTCCTCTTCTTCTCGGCTGGTCTTGGTTTAGTTCCAGGTTTTGGTTCTTCCGAGGTCCAGCTCCATGAGACCGAGTAGAACTGGACTGGGATTTGCTGGTCCAGACCTGAGTCCTGGTCCTGGTCCGGGTCTACGGGGGGGTCCCAAATGATCCGGGCTGAAGCAGACCGACCCGGGCCAAAGGTGAGGTTGGAGACTTGCAGGTGGAAGGGGGGAGCAGGAGGAGAAGGCTCTGGAGGAGATCAGGATCCAAACAGGGAGACAGTAAACCAGATGCCCTTCCAGACAGATTCTTTTAACAAATAGTTTGTCTACTGTCTGTGGGACGCCTAAACCAGGCCTAAACCAGGCCTAAACCAGGCCTAAACCAGGACTAAACCAGGCCTAAACCAGGCCTAAACCAGGCCTAAACCAGGACTAAACCAGGACTAAACCAGGACTAAACCAGGACTAAACCAGGACTAAAATCAGGACTAACCCAAAGAATATCACATGTCTAAACTTGTATCATCTGTGTAACAAATACTACTACAACTACTACGACTACTACAACTACTACTACTACTACTACAACTACTAATACTACTACTCCTCTTTCATGTACTAGGAATTGATGTGTAGTAGTACTTGTAGTAGTACTTGCAGTAGTACTTGCAGTAGTACTTGCAGTAGTACTTGCAGTAGTACTTGCAGTAGTATTTGCAGTAGTATTTGCAGTAGTATTTGTAGTAGTACTTGTAGTAGTACTTGCAGTAGTATTTGCAGTAGTATTTGCAGTAGTACTTGTAGTAGTACTTGCAGTAGTACTTGCAGTAGTACTTGCAGTAGTATTTGCAGTAGTACTTGCAGTAGTACTTGCAGTAGTACTTGTAGTAGTACTTGCAGTAGTACTTGCAGTAGTACTTGTAGTAGTACTTGTAGTAGTACTTGCAGTAGTACTTGTAGTAGTACTTGCAGTAGTACTTGCAGTAGTACTTGCAGTAGTACTTGCAGTAGTACTTGCAGTAGTAGTACTTGCAGTAGTACTTGCAGTAGTACTTGCAGTAGTACTTGCAGTAGTACTTGCAGTAGTACTTGCAGTAGTACTTGCAGTAGTAGTACTTGCAGTAGTACTTGCAGTAGTACTTGCAGTAGTACTTGCAGTATTACCTGTGCTGGAGTGTACGTGTTTACTCGGGGCGGTGAACCCTCTGGAGCCCTGTGAGTTCACGGCCGAGACCCTGAACTGGTACCAGCGCCCGGGCCGGATCCGGACCAGGAGCCGGGGGGAGGAGGTCTGCGGAGAGGGGAGTGTCTATGGTAGGATGTTCAGCGGTTACCACGGAGACGCAAACTCAGATCAATTACGCCGATTTTGTGTTAAAGTCAAGATTGAAGATTAAAGTGTCTGTGTCCTGCAGCGTCACAGCCTCCAGGGGGCGCCACTAAACCAGGACTAAACCAGGACTGAACCAGGACTGAACCAGGACTGAACCAGGACTGAACCAGGACTGAACCAGAACTGAACCAGAACTGAACCAGGTCTAAACCAGAACTAAACCAGGACTGAACCAGGACTGAACCAAGACTGAACCAAGACTGAACCAGGTCTAAACCAGGACTGAACCAGGACTGAACCAGAACTGAACCAGGTCTAAACCAGGACTATACCAGGACTGAACCAGGACTAA
Organism: Odontamblyopus lacepedii; assembly: GCA_034769755.1. Classification (NCBI taxonomy): domain Eukaryota; kingdom Metazoa; phylum Chordata; class Actinopteri; order Gobiiformes; family Gobiidae; genus Odontamblyopus; species Odontamblyopus lacepedii. The sequence continues at coordinate 6,002,067 of CM068366.1, forward strand.
AACCAGGACTGAACCAGGACTGAACCAGGACTAAAACCAGGACTGAACCAGGACTGAACCAGAACTGAACCAGGTCTAAACCAGGACTATACCAGGACTGAACCAGGACTGAACCAGGACTGAACCAGGACTAAACCAGGACTAAACCAGGACTGAACCAGGACTAAACCAGGACTGAACCAGGACTGAACCAAGACTAAAACCGGGACTAAACCAGGACTGAACCAGGACTAAAACCAGGACTGAACCAGGACTGAACCAGGACTAAAACCAGGACTGAACCAGGACTAAACCAGGACTAAAACCAGGACTAAAACCAGGACTAAAACCAGGACTGAACCAGGACTGAACCAGGACTAAACCAGGACTGAACCAGGACTGAACCAGGACTGAACCAGGACTAAACCAGGACTGAACCAGGACTGAACCAGGACTGAACCAGGGCTGAACCAGGGCTGAACCAGGACTAAACCAGCACTGAACCAGGACTAAACCAGGACTGAACCAGGACTGAACCACGAATGAACCAGGACTAAAGCAGGACTAAAGCAGGACTAAACCAGGACTAACCCAGGACTGAACCAGGACTAAACCAAGACTGGACCAGGACTGAACCAGGACTGAACCAGGTCTAATCCAGGATTAAATCCAGTCTTTCCCAGGACTAAACCGGGCCTAAAACAGGACTAAACACAGTCTATCCCAGGATTAAACCCAGTTGATTCCAGGACTAAACCCAGGTCTAAACCAGGACATGGATACGGGGAAAAACAAACCGCTCATTTCCAAAATCCGACACAAGAGCAGCACCAATACGAACGTTTAACCGAATCCGACGATTAACAAAAGGAAAACCGCATCAAAATGGCATCTAGATATTTTTAAAACAAACAAAAAATAAAACCCTCACCTGTGCCACCTCCTCCCAGCTGGTGGCGCTGTCCTCGCTGGGCTGGATGCCGTAGTTCCACCTCCGCTGCAGAACGTAAACCACCGGATCCACGGAGACGCTGGACCGACCCGACCACCCGACCTCCATCACCCCAGACGCCTCCTCCCCGAACACCAGCTCCCTTCTGGGCTTCACTGGCACTGCTACAGGGAGAGAGGACTGAGCCGGGACTGAGCCGGGACTGAGCCGGGACTGAGCCGGGACTGAGCCGGGACTGAACCGGGACTGAACCGGGACTGAACCGGGACTGAACCGGGACTGAACCGGGACTAAACCAGGACTAAACCAGGACTAAACCAGGACTAAACCAGGACTAAAACATGACTGAACCAGGACTGAACCAGGACTGAGCCAGGACTGAACCAGGACTGAACCAGGACTAAACCAGGACTAAAACATGACTGAACCAGGACTAAACCAGGACTAAACCAGGACTAAAACATGACTGAACCAGGACTGAACCAGGACTGAACCAGGACTGAACCAGGACTGAACCAGGACTGAACCAGGACTAAATCTGTTCTGTTCTATCCCAGGACTAAACCCTGTCTAAACCAGGACTAAACCCGGTCTAAACCCGGTCTATCCCAGGACTAAACCCAGTCTATCCCAGGACTAAACCCGGACTGACCCGTGTAGACCTGGTCCGGGCCCTGGCAGGTTTGCCCACAGCCGTTGGAGCAGCACTTCTTGGTTTTGGGGCAGTCGTGGTCGTGGGCGCAGCTCTGGACACAGGCGGCGTCGAAGCCCTGAGCTCGGTCCGGACCCGGGCACTGACCCTGCTTCAGAGACAGGGCCGAGACCAGGAAGTGACAGCTGCCCACGCACTCCCACGGCATCATGGGAAATGTAGTCTGGAGGGGAGAGGAGAGGCGTAAGAGATTATAAAGGTAAAAGTGACAAAAGTGACAACTGTGACTGCTACTGTACTTGAAATACTTCTACTACTACTGCTACTTCTACTACTGCTACTGCTACTACTACTAATACTACTACTACTACTGCTACTACTACTACTACTGCAACTGCTACTACAACCGTTAATACTACTAGTACTGGTACTACGACTACTACTACTGCTACTACTGCTACTACTACTACTACTGCTACTACTACTGCTACTACTACTACTACTACTACTACTACTACTACTACCAAAACTAAACCAGCAGAAAACCAGGACGAAACTAGGACTAAATCAGGACTAGACCAGCATTAAACCAAGACTAAACCCAGACCAGGACTAAACCAGGACTATATATTCGGCCAGTGGGATTTACCTGACACATCTGGTCACAGCTGCTCCTCTTCTTCATTACCCATGATGCTTTGCAGGGCTCCAGGCACTGTCCACAAACACAAAATAATCACATTTTATATTAAAAATAAACACCAGGTCAGTCCTAGTTCAGTCCTGGTTTAGATACGCTTAAGTCCTGGTGTAGTCCTTCAGTCCAGGTTTAGTTCTGTTTAGTCTTTCTTTAGTTCTCGATTAGTCCTTGTTCTGTCCTGGTTTAGTCCTGGTTTAGTCCTAGTTTAGCCCTGGTTCAGACCTGGTTTAGTCCTGGTTTAGTCCTAGTTTAGCCCTGGTTTACTCCTGGTTCAGTCCTGGTTTAGTCCTGGTTTAGTTCTAGTTTAGTCCTGGTTCAGTCCTTGTTTAGTCCTGGTTCAGTCCTGGTTCAGTCCTGGTTTAGTTCTAGTTTAGTCCTGGTTCAGTCCTTATTTAGTCCTGGTTCAGTACTTGTTCAGTCCTGGTTTAGTTCTAGTTTAGTCCTGTTTCTGTCCTGGTTTAGTCTTGGTTCAGGATTTATTTAGTCCTGGTTCAGTACTGGTTCAGTCCTGGTTCAGTCCTTGTTTAGTCCTGGTTCAGTCCTGGTTCAGTCCTGGTTTAGTTCTAGTTTAGTCCTGGTTCAGTCCTTATTTAGTCCTGGTTCAGTACTTGTTCAGTCCTGGTTCAGTACTTGTTCAGTCCTGGTTCAGTCCTAATTTAGTGTTGGTCCAGTCCTTACTTAGTCTTGGTTTAGTATTTGTTTAGTTCTGGTTTAGTTCTAGTTTAGTCCTGATTTAACCCTTGTTTAGTCCTGGGGTTTAGTTCTGGTTCAGTCCTTACTTTTAGTCCTGGTTTAGTCCTGGTTTAGTACTGATTTTTATTTTTGCACATTTGTATTTAAACGACGATTTCAGTCTTAAATTCTTCGGTCCACTATAAAGCCATGTTCCTTCATCTTCACTCTGACATTATCTGTAAAAGTCTGTCGAAAAACCACTAACCCGGGATTAAAACGGTCTCTGCCTTCAGATTATAATCTCTGTGATGTTCCCGACGCCTGGATTTGTCGAGTGGACTTTTCGGCCCAAGACATTTCAATTTCCTCTCACAGAAACGGACGCTTTAAAACTCTGAAATAAACGCTGCATTTTTCACATGTTTTTTACATGTGTTAATCTGTCATGGATTAATCCAGGTCTAAACCAGGACTGCACCAGGTCTAAACAAGGTCTAAACCAGGATTAAACCAGGTCTAAATTAAGTCTAAACCAGGGCTAAATCAGAATTGAACCAGATATAAACCAGGTATAAATCAGGTCTAATAGAGGACTGAGCCAGGTCTAAACTAGATCTAAACCAGGTCTAAACAAGGACTAAACTAGGTCTAAATCCGGTCTAAATGAGGACTAAACCAGGCCTATATCAGGTCTAAACCAGTTCTAAATTAGGTCTAAACCAGGTCTAAACAAGGACTAAACCAGGTCTAAATCAGGGGGACTAAACCAGGTCTAAAACAGGTCTAAACCAGGTCTAAACAAGGGCTAAACCAGGTCTAAATCAGGAGGACAAAACCAGTACTAAATCAGGTCTACACCAGGATTATCCCAGATCTAACCCAGGACAAAACCAGGAACCACCAGGTCTATGACAGGTCTGTACCAGATCTGAACCAGAACTGAACTGGGTCTAAACCAAGTCTAAACCAGGTCTAAATCAAGACTAATTCATAACTGAGCCAGGTCTAAACCACGTCTAAATCAGGTCTAAATGAGCACAAAACCAGGTCTAAATCAGGTCTAAACAAGAACTAAATCAGGTCTAAATCAGCAGGACTAAACCAGGTCTAAACCAGGTCTAAACAAGGACTAAACCAGATCTAACCTAGGACTAAACCACAACCATCCCAGATCTAACCCAGTAATGAACCAGATCTAAGACAGGTCTAAACCAGGTCTAAACAAGAACTAAACCAGGTCTAAACCAGATCTATCCCAGGACTAAGCGAGGACTTTTATATTTATTTACATTCTGAATATTAATCAGTCATTAAACTCACCGTTGCACACTGTTTGGAGCCCTGACACCAGTCCAACGACGCATTATTCTGAAAAAAAGACAAAAAAATATGAACTTTTGGTACAATTTTCACATTTTGAATTCAATGCTTTTGCTATTTTAAGCCAAAACATGTGTGAATGAAAGAAAACACAGCTCCAGGTCCGTTTTTGAGGAGGGAACAGCTTTATAACATAAACTAAAAGCTTATAAACCGTCAACTTGTGTAATATAAGACCTTTAAATACATAATACCCAATAGCAGTGGTGACAGTCGCGTTAGCATTAGCCGTCGATAAATAACTGGAGCATGAAACCTCCTCCGGGCGTTAGCGAATCAGCACAAGAACCATCCGCTCACAGTGTACTTGAGCTGTCACAGAGTTTGTTTTATCGACTTTACATTCACAGGTCAAACGTGTCCAGGAGCATTCACGTAAATCCTGGTCTAGTCTTGGTTTGGTCTTGGTTTAGTCCCGGTTTAGGCTTAGTTTGATCTCGCATATACGCTCGCTAGTCCTTGAGCAGTCTTAGTCACTTAGATCTAGTTTAGTCTCGGTCTCGTCCTGGTTTGTTCTTGGTCTAGTCCTGGTTTAGTCCTTGTTTAATCCTCGTTTAGTCTTGGTATAGTCCTGGTTTAGCATTAATTTAGTCTTTATTCAATCCTGGTTTAATCCTAATTTAGTCCTGGTTTAGGTCTTGTATAGTCCTGGTATAGCCTTGGTTTAGCCCTGGTATACTCCTAGTTTAGTCCTGGTTTAGCCCTAGTTTGGTCTTGGTTTAGCCCTGGTATAGTCCTAGTTTAGTTCTGGTTTAGCCCTAGTTTAGTCCTGGTTTAGCCCTGGTATAGTCCCAGTTTATTCCTGATTAAGACCTAGTTTAGTCCTGGTTTAGCCCTGGTTTAGTCCTGGTTTAGTCCTCATTTAGTCCTGGTATAGTCCTAGTTTAGTCCTGGTTTAGCCCTAGTTTGGTCCTGGTTTAGCCCTAGTTTGGTCCTGGTTTAGCCCGAGTTTAGTCCTGGTTTAGCCCTGGTATAGTCCTAGTTTAGTCCTGGTTTAGCCCTGGTATTGTCCTAGTTTAGTCCTGGTTCAGCGCTAGTTTGGTCCTGGTTTAGCCCGAGTTTAGTCCTGGTTTAGCCCTGGTATAGTCCGAGTTTAGTCCTGGTTTAGCCCTAGTTTAGTCCTGGTTTAGCCCTGGTATAGTCCTGATTTAGACTGGTTTAGTCCTGATTTTAGTCTTGGTTTAGACTGGTTTTAGTCCTGGTTTAGTCCTGGTTTAGACTGGTTTTAGCCCTGGAGGCTGAAAAAGGACCCGGTTTAGACCTGGTTTAGTCCTGGTTTAGTCCTGGTTTAGTCCTGGTTTAGAGACCTGGTTTAGACCTGGTTTAGACCTGGTTTAGACCTGGTTTAGACCTGGTTTAGAGACCTGGTTTAGACCTGGTTTAGCCCTGGTTTAGTCCTCATTTAGTCCTGGTTTAGGCTTGGTTTAGTCCTGGTATATTTCTAGTTTAGTCCTGGTTTAGTCCTGGTTTAGCCCTGGTATAGTCCTAGTTTAGTCCTGATTTAGTCCCTCAGTTCAGTATTTGTAAATGGGCACGTGCTGAGTATCGATTGGCCCCACATGAACGACAGATTAGGCCATGAATCGATATTTTTTAACCGTAAAACAGTGTGTTACTGTAATGTCAGTAGTAGCACAGTACTTAAGTAAAAAATTCAGATATCTGTACTTTACTTAAGGACTTTATTATAGCTTGAGACCTGCAGAAAAAGCTGAGGTTTATTTTTAATTTTTCATAATTAATAACAGTGAGAAAATAAACAATAAAACTAACAAAATACAGTACAAATCTTTATCAAAATCACTACATTTGAAGACTGGACGAAGTGACATTTATGGGGCCGACAGAGCAGCGCCTGGAGTCAAAACATGTCAACATAATCGAAATAATGAGGACCTCGCTCTGAAAACACAGCATTGGACCACTGGACTTGTGAAAAGTATCGAACATCAGATACTGACCGATACTAAAACTAATATCGACACTAGATCCTCATTCGAACGGGTGTCGATACTGAAAAAGTCCCATTGACAGGACAGAAATTAAGTCCTTAAATTAGTCCGATAAAGTGAGGATAAAGATCTGTTTTAGTGCAGTTAAAGTCCTAGTTTAGTTGTTTTTTCAGT